>JAMKQA010011177.1:0-33231 GCA_024699735.1 Posidonia australis
GACATCAAGATAGCTATGTATTTCAACTGATATCTATAATTGCAAAGAAAGGGTGATTTCAAATGGTAAAACGAAAGGAAGAATAGAATCCAGAAAAGAAAAAAAACATTCAGAACTTTGCTATCCTTAGAAGCCATCCATTCTCCAACAGCTGACATTGTGATCTACAAAAAGAAATTGAAATTAGGGATTCTATGCAGAAGAGGTGAAAATCAATAGCAATACAAAAGGATAACAAAATTGATTCTACGAAACGTAATTGGGTTATCCTTGAGAAATGGACGACTTCTGCTTGTTTGTTTGTTAGCATATTTTACATAATTGAAAAAGAAAATTACCCTTGAAAGAAGTTTTGCTAAAAATTCTGAGCCCATCTTACCAGCCAAGAGTCCATACTCCATAGTCAGGGCTGCTCGAGAAATTCTCTTTCTTTTCTTCTGGCAGCAATCATGTCAATGTTTTTATTTATATCAGCTTGCGAACGATTAACTATTCCAATCCAAGGATGTTGTAACTTATATGATCTTCCTTCAAGAACCTTGACAAAACAACATTAATGAATGGGAGGGTATGGATCATATTTGGCATGTTATGTTGGCCAAAATGTTAAGAGTCAAACAAACTTGATGACTTTTGTATGTCATAGTGGTTCCGACTTACATCAAGAGCATACGTACCCCAATCCATCGGATTCAGCTTTATCAAAACTCCAAATGTCCTCTCACCTAAAAACGTTCAAACAACAAAATCACATATCAAAGAAAATGGCAGTATTTCTGTAATAATGGAACATGTTATCAAACTACATAATTTTAAAACTATCAATATTCTGTAGACGGTACCTGATGGATCAACTTCTCTAGCCAGTTTAATGACATCAGATGTTGTTATGCCTTGACTTGCAAGAGAAATTGCCAGTGTGATAGAATTAGGCTGCATAAATATGGAGAAATTACCATGTAACCACAGCCACATCAATACCCATCAACAAAGGATAGAAGGAATAAAAATCTAGAAACGTAAGAAGGTGCAGACAACTGAACACTAAACAAATAACGGACACAGTTTTATCGTTCTTAAAATTTGAAAAATAAATAAATATTGAAGTGAATTTGATAGGTCTTCACCATATCAATCTAATATTTAGTTTTTAATTGAACTTGAAGTTTTTCTAAATTGCTTTCTTATTGAGGTATACAAACTATGTGCCTTCATCACTCCAGCAGTCTCTTGCAAAAACATATGGTGCACCACAACCACTGCACAATGGAAACTTCATACATAATTCCTTTGTTGTATCAAAATGATGCCAGGAGAATTAAAAGGCATGATTTCTAGAGGCTATCCTATTAAATACATTCTTTTGAAGTCACCTAAATCTATTTATGAGAAACCCTATTTGAATTTCTAGATAGGAAATGAAGCTTTCCCAAGCCATCCATGAATTGTCAGAATCATAGGTTGGGAATGCAATATGTGATAGTCTTGGATATCATAATTTATTAGTCAAATGATCAAGGATTTTTCTAGAGAGGGCAACCACAATAGAGATCTAGATCGTCCATCTTAGGCAAAGTTTGCTACAGCCTATTTCCTTAAATTGGTAGAACTTCATAGATGATAGCACCTTATGGCTAAAACCTTAGGATTTAGAATTTGGTCTATTTATAGTTTCCTAATCAAAATTAACAACAAAATATTTGACTGAGAAAAATAGTTCAACATCAAAGCCTACCTCTTGTTGGGAAAATGGTATAACCTCGTCAGAATATTCTTGCTTAGAAAATATCTTCACTGCCACATCCTGCAAAAACTGACTTAAGTCAAAAAGGAATTTGAATAGCCTAACTTTATGAACTACGTAAAATTTGAATGGCATGGCTGAAAGAAGCTTATGATGATTAAAGCATACACTCCAGAAAATAATAGCAGCTTGGATTTATTTAGCAATAAAGATAAGGGGAATGTTCAGAGCAAGTTATGCCACAAAATTAGATCAAGTTAGTATGGTACAAGAAACTGTTAAAACAGATGCCATCTTATAGCATAAAAATTGGTAGGGTTTAATCTCCTCATCTCCTAGGAAATTCTTGCCCGAAACAGTCACAACTTCAACACAAAATACAAATTTTGCTCTCAATGTGAATACAATAATGAGAAATTGTGTTCATCCATAAACAAAGTCATCAAAATGCTTATGTTTAAGCCTTTTAATATAGGCATTTAACAACAAAGTGCATAAAAGCAAATACATTGTATAAAGTTTCATATATCCACCTACCCAAGTAGTTGCAAACTATTTGATATAAAGCATACATAAATAAGAGTAAAAGAATTAATTAAAACCCCTTTAACTGTCAAAGCTTGCTGGAGAGTTACAGCACTAAGAATATTTAGTAGGATTACGGTCTTACGGATGGTACCTCCTAAGAGTCTAAAACAATTACAAAAACTGACACCATTATTAAGGCATCACTTGCATGTATATACACAAATGTCTTCTCAACTGCAACACTATGATTAACTTAAAGTGTTTCCTATTAATGAACTTGATAGTGAGGGGAGACAAGGGAAATAAATCAAGGAAGAGAGTTTTAGAGTAGAAAATCATGAATGATATCCAACTTGCCACATCATAATCCAACATTACCATAAGGAGAATGTAGAAAGATAGAAAAAAAATATAATGATAAGTGGCGGCAGCTTCTAGTAGTGAACATAGGTCATAGAAATATGGAATCACAGAATCTTGTGAAATACACAATGAGATCCGTGAAAAAAAAACGTATAATCATTCAAAATGCCAAACGGCAACTGAAATTTTAACCGATGGATGAATTATAAAGCAATAGAATGTAGCACAAACTTAAACTTCCTGCTGCCATTTTCCATCCAACAAAAAAACAATAACTCAACCGAATTGGTAGCACTCATGAAAACAGCAACACAGAATATCAACTTCAAACAAGGATGAGTTATTTTAACTGAAAGAATTGCTAAATATCTGAAGCCAAAGTACGGGAATAGAATGAGATTTCTTTACAATCTTGGTTTTCCTGGTGTTTGCTATTGAGGAGGCATACTATGGGTGGTGTTTGTTGCTGTCGGAATGAGACCATTTCTTGAAAGTGAGGCAGTTGACAGTTTCAAAGACCATAACGTTATAATTACCAATGTTAAGAAATGTACAACACGTATCATACAAAAGGCTGGAAAAAATCTCTATACAAATCAAGAGAGAAAAGATCGAATACTCAAATCCTATCATATATTGTTTCCAAAATCAAAGTTAATTTCAAATATTTTTTTCTTTAATTAATATAAGAAACTAAAACTGATATGGATTGGAATTCTAAAGAAACTGTAGTCAAGACTTTTCCTTGTTGCATTTGACTCGTCTTCGTTAACCTTTTCCCTTGTCTACGGTTTTATTACATTGGATATTTAAATTTCTGTTATAAGTCACTATCAGACATTAGTTTTCTCAAACCACAATAAATAAGAAAATATCTCAATTGCTAACTCATTTGTGTAATACTGTTTTCAAATGAACTGAATAAAGAAGCAGGTTACAGAGTTAAATATGTTACATCCAATAAATTAAGCATGTTAATGACTACTATAATAAATCTTTTTTTTCAAGGCTAGGAAGTCAAAATAGCAAGTGCAAGGCAAACTCACAGTTCTTCATGTAACATTTGCAAGGTTAGAGCAGGAAGGTCCATTAGCAAACACTCGAGCAAATCAGGTGGAAGTTCAAATACGTTGTGCAAACTATGACATCTTGTAGGCAATTAAGAAAACAACTAAGGTAAACTACACGAAGAACTTATTATAAGAGAATATCAAGTGCTTCAAACATCAAAATCCAGTGTACATATTATATACTCGTAGTAGCATTTCAAGCCGCTCTAGATTCCTCCATTATAGTTCCATTTTCCTTTTCCCGATCGCTTGAAACTCAAATCTACATCTTTCATAGAATCAAAATTGATGAAATAATTAAAAAACACAAACAAATGATCAAAGTATAGTTCACAGCATTGTGTTGCTAACTTAGAGATGAATTCTACAAAAATTGATATAGCCTGGGATAAGAGATTGGGCCTATCAACTAGCACAAGCAACTCAAGTTACATAATAAGAGTGTTAAAACTTAGAAGTTGAATAATATATCTTGTCTTAGATACCTTCTTAACATGTCAACACACATCTTCATGTAAGTTGTGAAATTAGAAGATACATCTTATCCACACGTAACATATGTTTTTGTTCATAGTAGCATATAATGTGGTCCAAAAAATTTAATATCAACACGCATGTTCTATCTACTATACACATGTACCATACAGTGGTTTACATTAGTTTATGATGTGGTTCAAAAAATTAGCACTATCACGCATGTGTATGTAGTCCATCTACAACACATGTTACATTAGTTTACAATGTGGTTTAAAAAATTAACACCAACATGTTTCTTGTATATAGTCCATATATAACAAGTGTTAGTTTATAATAGTTGACGATCCACTCCAAAAAATAAAGATTAAGACACACCATGTACGAAGATCTGATATATGTTAGTTCTTAGTAGTCTATAATGTTGCACAAAAAAGTTAACATGAACAGGCATCTTCAAACTTGAGGAACAACTGACTTGCTTGGCATATCTGGAATAGAACTTGATGTGGAACATAATTTGTAGCTACAGTTGCATGAATTTATTCAACAAAATATATCTTTGGTTGTTAAATGTTACCTTAATATGAAAAGTGTAGGATAATGAAAGTCGCGATTTAATTATGTCATTTAATTCTTCTTTGTCATCATCTTATATTCCCAAAAATAGCGATTAAAATGTCTCATAAGATATTAATTGAATAAAAAAATAGAAGTTATTTACCTCGACAGCAATCTACTTGAGCTTATTCAATGGTACACCTAAAACTTGGATCGCATCGCCTCCAAACAATGTGACAAGTACATAACTAGTTTTGTCTTTCACCTCAACATCCATCCAAGTCCTATTGAGGGAGCTATAAAAGGTTCAAATGAAAATATTCTAATTAGAATAAGATCCTGTGATAATGGGAAAAACAATGATCTAATATGTTATTAGGGCTCAAAAGAGTACATATATAGGGTAGTACATTAAGTGGATCTTTAGATGTATATCCAAATACCCTATAAGGTTTAACATAAGACTTAACACTCCCTCTCAAACTGGAGCATATATATTGATCATGCCTAGCTTGTTACAAAGATAACTATAAGTCCCAATACTAAGTCCTTTAGTGAAAACATCAGCACATTAATCAGATGACTTGATATAGAGAGTAGACATGACTCCTTGTATCACTTTCTCACGAACGAAATGACAATCCACCTCAATATGTTTAGTGCACTCATGGAAAGTGGGATTATTAGCAATGTAAATAGCCGCCTAATTGTCACAATACATGGACATAGGTAAAGGAGTAGAAAAACCTAAATCAGTCAGAAGTGAGCGAAGCCATATCATCTCGCAAGTAGTGTGGGTCATGGACCTATACTCTGCTTCTGCACTGGAGCGAGAGACCACATTCTGTTTCTTGTTGCGTTATGTAACAAGATTGCTCCCAACATATATGCAATATCCAGAAATGGACTTTCTATCTCCTCTATCTCCAGCATAATCAGAGTTTGAATAAGCTTCTATCTGTAGGTGACCATTTTTTTATAGATCAAAACTTTGCCTGAAGTCTTCTTGATGTAGGCCAGCATTTTTAAAACTCATAGCTAATAAACCATTCGCTAAGAACCCCCACAATGTAGGCAATATCAGGCCGAGTAACAATAAGATAAATCAGCTTTCCTACCAGTCTCCTGTATCTGCCAACATTCTCTAATGGAGGTGATGAGCTATCCCAAAATTTCAGACTTTGATTCACAGGGATAGTCTCAGGCTTGCACCCCAAAAGTCCAGTCTCCTATAAGAGATCCATAACATACTTTCTCTGTGATAAAATCATCCTGTCTCTAGCAAATGCAAACTCAATACCTAGGAAATACTTAGGTCTGCCCATGTCTTTGGTAATAAAGTGCTTCTGTAGATAATCTTTTGTCTCCTGAATACCAGTGGCAACACTCCTTGTAATCAGGATATCATCCACATAGACAGCCAACAGGACACAGCCATCCTTTGTTCGCCTGTAGAACACAGAGTGATCCACCACACAGCGGCAGAAGCCACAAGTAGATACAATACTACTAAACTTTTCAAACCAGGCTCGTGGATTCTGTTTCAGCCCATAAATTGCTTTCTTAAGCAGACATACCTGATTTTCCTCCTGAACAACATAACCTGGAGGTTGCTTCATATATACTAGCTCAGACAGATCATCATACAGAAATGCATTTTTTACATCTAATTGGCATAGATTCCAGGAGTTATTTATAGCGACTGACAGAATGACCCTAATGGAGTTTAATCTGACAACAGGAGAAAAGGTCTTAGTGTAATCAATGCCATATTCCTCTGTAAACCCCCTGACAACTAATCGGGCTTTGTATCGATCTACTGTACCATCTGCCTTGTACTTTATAACAAACACCCATTTGTAAGTAACAACATTAGTTTGCTTTGGTCTAGATACTAGTGTCTACGTCCCATGGGATCTCAGTGCCTCCATTTCATCATCCATAACTGCTTTCCACTGAAGTAGCAGGCTTGCCTCCTGGTAGTTCCTGGGAATAGGCTCAGAAGAGATAGATAAGGCAAATGCATGAAAGGAAGGATGGAGTCGCTCATAACTCACAAAATGGGATATGCGATGTGCAGTAGATGAAGTACGTGTACATTTCCTGATGGCAATTGGCAAATCAAGATCAATGGGTGGTAGATCTGCAGAATATAAAGAGGGATTGGTACTAGGACGACGTGACCGTCGTTGATATACCTGTAAGGTGTCAGATACCTCAGTTCCTGCAACAAGAGCATCAATAACATCCATCCCTCCAGTTTCAACAACCAAAGGCAATGGAACACTATCAGAAACAAGAAGAGTGTTATTAAAGAACTTTTGGCCCTTAAAGAAGGTGACATCAGCAGAAATAATGTATTTCCTGGTGGCAGGAAGATAACAACGATAGCCACACTGAGTACGAGAATAACCAACAAACACATACCGAATAGACCTTAGAGCAAGTTTATCTAGATTGGGAGTCAAGTCCTGAACAAAAACCACACAGCCAAATATCCAAGGAGTGAGAGGAAAGAAATCAACACCCGGATAAAGCCTATGCAATGAAATGTCCCCACCAAGTGGTGTGGACGACATGCGATTGATGAGGTACACCGCAGTGAGAACAGCATCAGACCACAAATACTTGGGGACATGCATCTTAAACATGAGAGACTGAGCAACATCAAGAATATGTTGATACTTACGCTCTGCCACTCCATTTTGTTGGGATGTATGAGGACAAAAGATTTGCTGCAACACACCCAAGGATTCACAGTATTGTCGAAGACTTGTTTGAGTGAACTCTAAAGCATTGTCAGTGCGAAAGACTTTAGGATAAATAGAAAACAGATTTTTTATTTCCATGAAAAATTTCTTAACTATTTCAAATACACCGACTCTATCCTTCAACAAATACACCCAAGACACACGAGAAAAATCATCGACAAATACAATATAATATATGTAGCCAGACATTAAAGAAGTTTTGACTGGACCCCAAACATCACAGTGAACTAAATCAAAAAGACGCTTACTCCTAACTAGACGTAAACCTCTAAAGGTAGCACGATGATGCTTACCTAACTCACAAGACTCACACTGAAAAGGTGACACTGACAACCAAGGTAGAGCCTGTTGAAGCTTCTGATGAGCAAGATGACCCAATCAACAATGCCATGTGAGCGATGAATCAGCTGTGAAAGCAAGAGTTGCAATGCCTCGAAGTATCTCATCTTTAACTAACAGGTAAACACTTTGGTCTTTGTCACGTCCCAAACCAATTCTCTTCCCCGTCTGCAAATCCTAAAAGGTACAGTGAAAAGGGAAAAATGTCGCACAGCAATTTAATTGTTTGGTAATAAAGCTGATGGATAAAAGATTTACAGGAAATTCTGGTACAAAAAGGAATTTATCTAGGGTTAATTGGGACGTAGCACGAATAGTGCTTTGACCAATTACGTTACAGGTTCGACCATCAGCTATAGAAACAGATCTAATGTCTGGTAATTTAGAAGACGAGAATAAAGATCATGGCTACCTGTCATGTGAGAGGCTGCTCCTGAATCAATGATCCAGGAACTGTCCCTAGAGGCAACTAAACCAGATGTACCTGAGATGAAAGCAGTGGTATAGGATGCAACGACAGGTGTAGATTGAGTCTCTCTATACTGAAGGAATTGTGCATACTCCTCCTGAAATAGAGTCACTGATGGAGCACTGGTGGAAGGAGCATCTGTAGACATCTGAGTCACCTCTGTGGAAGCTTGTGCCTACTTTGGCTTACTAAACTTTTCCCAACATTTGTCTGACCTGTTGTTGGTGCGACCACAATGCTCACAGGGGATTCGGCCTCTAGTATCACCTCGTCCTTGGCCTCCTCTACCAAAATTGCGACCGCGACCACGACCACGAGCAGCCATAGCAGAATGATCAGCAATTAGGGTAATAGTAGCAGGCCCACCTGTAGAAACACGTAAGATTCTAGCAAATGTGCTTTCCAAACTCGGAGTAGAATCAGCACCTAAAATCTAACCTCGTATCTGAGAAGAGATATCTGGATTCAACCCAGAAAGATAGACAGCTACAGCAAGTTGCTCTCTGTATCGATGCATGATTGTAATATCTGAGGTAAGTGATTGATACAATTCAAGTTCGTCCAGAAGTGCACGAAGCGCTCCAAAGTGATCTTGGACTAAATTATCGCTCATCTTCAAGGTAAAGATTCGCTCGTATACCTCATAAACCCAAGCAATATTCTTTTCATAACCATACATCTGTTTGAGGGTGTCCTAGATTTTCTTGGCTGGATGAAGAACCATAACACTACGGGCAACTGTGGATTCCATGTTATTCACCATCCAGGAGACAATGACTGAGTCATCGGCAAACCAATCTTCATCGTGCTATCCTTTGCATCAAGAGGAGACTAAGTCAAATGCTTGAGTTTGCGGTGTGTAATTAAAAAGATTTCAAAACTTTGTAACCATAGTAGATAATTCTTTCCATTCAATTTTTCTGAAGTACCGCTCAAATTCTTAACAAGAGATTCGCGAGAAGTCATGGCGAATGAAGAAATCAGATCTCAAATAAGGCTGAAAATCAATAACTGGTGTCTCCAATACTCAAGATGCAAACGGAGAATACAAAACACAAGCAGTAGTAGCAAAGAAACAAGGAATGTGCTAGAGATACGTAGCGTACAGTAGTAGTAGAGCCATCGAATCTTCACCGGTGGTAGTAGAAATGATCTTCTATACTCCGTTTACATATGGATGTGCATAGAGGGCAACGACAAGAGCCGTCACGGGAAGAAGAGGGACTTGCACCACTCTAGACCTACCGGACAGGCCTTAGAATGGCCTCTGCCGACAGTGAGAATCGCGTACCAAGGCTGGCGGGGCCGTCGGAGGCTGGTCCAAAGGGCCAACGGCTAGGAGGGAGGTTGCCAGAGGTGAGCCGAGCTCCAGCAGGGCGAGGAGGAGGTGCTAGAGGCTGAAGCCGTCAAAACCGACGACTGCAATAGCATCCTGCAGGTTGCCGATGAGTTTTCGGTGATTAGACGGCCGACAGCAGAGGTAATCGACGATGGCTGCTGAGTGGTGGAGAGATTAGGGTTTCTCCCTATGCTCTGGTACCATGTGATAATGGGAAAAACAATGATCTAATATGTTGTTTGGGCCCAAAAGAGTACGTATATAGGATAGTACATTAAGTAGATCCTTAGATGGATATCCAAATACCCTATAAGGTTTAACATAAGACTTAACAGATCCAACATCATGTTTGTTAGTAGAATTTATATTCAAGATTTAATTTAAGAAGTAACCTGGAATATAAGTTAAGAGAAGTAGTATAACAATTTGAACATTGACATCCATCGTTAGATGGTCTAAAATTTTTTTTACACATGGAGCATGAATTATACCATAGTTCCTTATCAGTTTTGATAGTAATAATCTCACCAACAATGACAAATATGATCCTCTAAAATCATATTTGATTAGTTCATTGAATGGTGTGGGAGGGGGTCGAAATTAGTATACTTTAAGATTTCCTTTAAATTACATGAAAAGGTAAGTCTTTTGAAGAAGTAATTATGTTGACAATAGTGATGGTTTCAATGTTGACAGCTTCAGTATCAGTAGACAATGGAATTTTTCTGAAAAATACAAGTGAAGAATCTGCCATTTTGTTGGTACGAATCCAATAAAAACATGTTTTTACTTTAAAATAAGCAACAAAAAAATTTGTATGCTAAGGTTTGAGTTGTTATACAGGCAATTAATATTGTAAATAATTATCATATGAAGAATATTTAGCCTCGAGAATATCTTCTAGGTTAATTTGAAGTTCCATACATGTTGTATTGCTAAGACAATGATTCCCTATTATTTGAAGTAACTTATGAAATATGACGCAATATTTAGTAGATAGATAATGCTAACATGAACGTATGCTTACGTAAGTACATTAGCACACGTAAGTGGGTTGCAAAGAAAATACTAGAGCTCTCAAATGCTTTTGAAAGAATTTCAAAAGTTCCAACGACAACATTTCCCTATAAAGTTAACTACACTATACATTTACTATTTAAGGGAGAGAAGAAAATTTAATAAACTTTTATCATTATTATATAAACATGAATTAATTAGGAATAGGGAAAAGAAAACTGTCGTTAATTATTGTGATTTCACTTTTTTGAGTAACATTCAAAAATTTAGTTGAAATGTCCTTGATAGGTTTGATGTTGATAATAACTCCTATAACATTTGCTTTTGAATGAAATTGTACATCAAGCATGAAATGACATGTATCACCACCCTTGGGATTTCATTAGTTCATCAGAAATTATATGCTATTTTGTTGAGCCTATAGAATTTCAAATGCTTTTGAAATTGAAATCATCATTTTCATCTGCATAGGAGGAGTTTATGTACTTAGAAATGAAAGGAAATTAAGGAAAAAGAAGTTATTTTCCCTTTAACTAAACAGTGTGTTTAAAATTAAGGTGTTTGTTAATTTCTAGCACACGCTTAAAATGTCTCATTCTTTTTTCCACCCATAAAGGTGGAATTTGAAAGAAAAATATTTTTCCATGCTTTCTATATGTGTGCAAACACTTTTGTTGTAGTCAAACAAAAATAAAATCCCAGATTTTATTTTCTTTCCATTTCCTTTAACTTTATATTTTCCTTTTCTTTTGTTTCCTTGGCACAAACAGACTTAAGTAGAAAGATGAAGGATCATAGTAAAACTCTATCAAATTCTTAAATTTTGTTTTCAATATGTACCTATAATAGATAATTGTCAAATGTTAGAAACAAATGAATGCAACTTCTTACAATGAAATGGAAAATAAAATAAAATCATCTATAACCTCCTCCCCATTAGCAAAAAAAAGGTGTATGTATGTCATCCCATAATGTAGGCATAAACTAATTTCTTTGGTCATTATTCATGTCTTAACTCACCTTCTACTAATTATTGAACCAGAGTTAGCCATATTATTCTTTTATCTTTAATAATCTATCATCAGAAATATATTAGCTATATTAGTCGTTTTTTTTTTTTTTTGACAATCATTTGAGTTGAGATTCATTCACCAAATACTTTCATAGTTATTTTTCTAGTTTCAAATTAGTTTCTTCTAACATTGCAGCATTGATTCCAATGATTTCGGCAACATCCGGCCATTCCGGCATTGATTCCAACTTCTTGTTCACTATTTCTTCCTTCTACTTTCACTCTCTAAGGTATTTATTGAAGACTTTGATGATGATGAAGAATAATGATGATTGTTTTGTACCTTTGTTTTTTTTGTTATCAAGTATTGATTTATTGCTATTGTTAAGATTTTATTTATACTAAGATTGTTATTGTTATTTGTTAATTTTAGAAAGTGACGTGTCAATTTATTAATGCATTATTGAAATGTTACTTTATATCAAACATTTATTTATAACTAATATGTGCCATTATATCATGTAAACAAGCATTTATTTATATCTGATATGGGCCATTATACATATATGTATATCTGATACATATAGTGGAGACTTTAGGCGCCTAGGCATCACCTAGACTCCTATATATCTGATACAATATCTTATACATACATACCACCTAGGCACCGCCTAGGCATTGCCTAGACTCAACGCCAAGGCACCGTGATGCTGTGATAACTTTGGTATAAAGAGAATCACATTCAGACTAGAGTAACAAAGGATATGGTGGAGACCTTAGCCAAGAATAGAAATGTAAACCATCAAAACATAAAACCAGAACAAAAGTAGGATAATAGACACCAGGGTTAGCCAGGGAGGAGTAAGAGAAACCACTAGAAGAAACCAACAAATTGGTGAAGACCAATAGACGACATAGAAACTATACAACCAAAGTGTACAGCCGTAACATACAAGAAACCACTTAACATTTTAATACCAAGGAACCTGCTTTTTGGCATAAAAAAAACAAGATTCCATTGGATTGGAGACCAAGAAACACTTCCATTAGAAAGTTATTGAGAATGCCTTCATTTGGAGAAATATCTATATTCCTCAATATTATTAAGGCATAAAAACATTTACTTGCCAAATGAAAATTTTCAGATATAAGATTATTTCCTTGTTGATGGAAATTCTCATTTTTTAGACTCTCACAGGAGGAGATGACAGAACATAAATCAAAGAAATTTAGTTTGGGACATCTTAATTTTGGTTAAAGCTTAACGACGACAACATCAGTGACAAAACAATAACAACCACCATACCTTAGTCCACTATGTGTGATCGGCCACACGAATCCTTCCTCTCCTTTTATCTCCATCTAGTGCTACATACTCTGTTAAATTATGTACACCTGGAGGCCTTCTTTGTACATGACCATGGACAACCCATCAAAGATGGTTCTCTCTTATTTTATCATCAATTTGTGCTTCCTCACCTTCTTGCAAATGAATTCATTTCTTAATTTATTTTTTTGAGTATTAACACTCATCCATCTTAACATCATCATCTTTGCTTCTTGCTTTCTAAACATGTTCTTTCATAACTACCGTGACCCAGATTAGTTTAACCAAGTCAAAGCTTTTGAAGCTCCACAGTCCCTCATTCTGTTAGTTACTAAGTTGCTTGTTTCATTTTAGTTGATTCACAGGTTTGGTACCAAATACAATGAAAAATTGATACTCTAGCGTTTACAAATTAAAAAAACAAGCCATTGCATGTTAATTTAGATGTTCCACTAGAAAATTTTTAGCAGGAAAAGACACAGAGAGGATTTTCTTGCCCACTGAAAATTTCATCAGTAAGGCTCATCATCATAGTAGCCAGCTCAAAAAAATTCATGCACTTTGTCTCGTAAAGTTTTAAGTAGTTGAATTTTTCTTTGAACCTTAAAACATTCACTCTATTAAAAAGTGTTAATGTCATCATAGGCAGCATCATAATAAATTGAATTGTAATTGTCTGGGTTTGATCAATAATGAAAGTTAGAGTGGTACCTGGATCACAACTTGCAAGAAAATAAGAATCATGAATAGCATACAAACTAAGTACAGTGTGCATCGCATAGCAAGCAGATCTTACCTATTCAAGCTGTGAACTATTTAAATCAAAGGCAAGTTTTTCAATAGATTCTTTAGTCCCATTCTACAATGACAAAATAAAAAAGATATGTTAGGCTACAAGAGATACTAGAAAGAATGACGCATTAACATTATGACATAGAATAAAGGGATTGAAATATTTGGCCTTCATGAAATTATGGTGCAATTTAACATTCTTAAAACATCCCAAAACTGTCTGCTAGTTGAAGTGGGATGTGACCAGAGTAACATACAAATTTGGCAAATAAAGTAGTTGAGAAAGGAGGTTTTCATTTCAAAAGTGATGACACACCAAGAAATGAATGAATCCTAGTTCTACAATTTTTGTTGATAAAGATGAAAGACAGGAAGTCTAAGGAACAAAAGGCAAATCCAATTTACCTGACCTTGATTGACAAAATACTTAATCATTATCACAAAAACCAAGATCAATCCCATCTACAATTTATACATAGAAGGACTAAAGTATGCTAAATCGTCAGTATAAGGATCTTACAGAAAGTTGTTGATATTTGAAATATCATAGAGAAAAAAAAGGCAAGGAGACGATATTAGATTCATACTTACACATTTCCAGTTGCCACCTACAAAAAACTGCAAGCGACAAAAGTCAAAACCAAAGCATTAATAGAAATTTGTCTATTTGAAATGGAAGGTATAGTGTAAAGTGAATGTGTATGTACACTTCAGAAGGTATTAATAGAATAATTAATGATCTTGCAACAATATGGTATTGTTGGACATGATAAAAGAAAAACAACTATAATAAATAGGAAGAAAATGTAGCCAGCAACGACATTCAAAGAGCATCTATTCACGTAAGCTAAAGGGAAGTTCTGAAGTTAAAGCTTGGTACGCAAGAAGTTAGAATAGAGATTAAGCTGTAACTCCTAAGAAGTTACTCTAGGTTTATGTTGCAGAAAGGATGTTACACCAGTGCACTCTCTATGCCACCTATTTACAGGTTAAATAAACAAAATTTTCAGTTTCTGCCAGCATCTGCATTCTACAATATATCATTTGAATAAACATGACGCAAAAGATATCATGCTTGATGTCAGAGAGCATGCTTTGTCGTTACATACACGGAGTCTTATTAAGTTCACAATCACCTATGACTCCCAAATCAAGACGAGATATGACCGTTTATTGTTAAGAGGAAACTACACAAATCATTCAAAGAAATTCAGCAAGCTAGGTGGCAGCTGGCCACGACTTGCGATACTCCTGCTTTCTTTTAGATTCCATTTGAGCAGAGTAAACAACGAAATAGAACTCCCGGAAACTATGAAAAGATGCCAGATTTTTTAGTAAAAGCTCATTCTATAAGAAATAAAAATTTGAACGGAAGAAGCGAAAAAACTTGAAAAGATACCAGATTACCCTTCCCCTCCTCCTCCTCCTCTCCTTTTTCTTTTTCTACGTCAGGCCCTTTGTGGTGGCAGTGGAATACAGGTGGTGGTGATTGCTGGCGTGTTGTGAGTGTTGGTAAGCCTGTCCTGACACGATAACACGGTACAATATAATCATATTTGGATTTACTCTTATCATGTCTTGTGTACTTATTGTATCTATTTGGTAAACACAATTATTAAATAGGTCGTTTTTTTGTCTAAAGTAGAAAACCTGATAAGTACATGATAAATACACGTTACCTAATCATGTATATAAATTATAACTTTCATTATTTTGAATAGTGAATGTTTATGATATGTTGTAAACTTATGATATTAACATATGGAACAATGAAACTTGAGAAATATTATTGAATAATTGGTTTCATGATTTATTGATTTATCTTTGATTTTTCTACGTGTACAAAACATGTAATTTTTTAACATATACTATACATGTAATCTTGTATTAAACATGTAACTATGTAATAAACGTGTACTCGTGTCAATCAAATCGTTATCGTGTCAAAACGATACGATTCACTTAAACGTGTACTTAACGAGTCATGTTGTGTATACACGCTAACAGACAATTCGTATTTGGATTTAGTATTAGGTACACGATAATTAAATGGGTTTAACATATATGTATAGTATATACATTTATACACGACACGATAGGTACACAACATGATCCATTTGACAGGTCTAAGTGTCGGAGTAAAGGTGGTGGTGGTTGTGAGTGTGAGGAGTGGCGAGAAGAACAACAGAGGAGGAGAAGGAAAAAGAAGAAGAAAAAGACAGCAAGTGCGATGAAGGAAGAAGACGAAAAGGAAGAGAAAGAAGACAATCTAAGAGTGATGAAGAATTGCGACGAGTGTCGTGAAGGAAGTCGAAGACGAAGAGGACAACATCTACGGTGGAGAAAGAACAACAAGAGGATGAGGCATGGCGAGGAGTAGTGAGCACTACTGAAGCATGGTGAAGAATGGCATCCGCATGATTAAGATTGACACAGGAGACCAGAAGGAGAGGCACAGCGAGGGAAAGAGAGAAGAAGAGAGAAGTCCTCCGTTTGTAAAAGCACACAGAATTTTTAAGAATAAAGATTAACGACACACAAACTCTTCTAGCAGGCATGATCGTCCAACACATCTACTCATCTGGCCTTCTTAATCAATCTCTCTTAGCATATTCACCAATAAATGTTCCAAACATACGAGCTTCTGAAGTTGAATCATATAGCAGCCTAGCAGAAAACCAGAGACGCAATAAATTTGACTCTTTAGATTGGAAACACAATATAGGTTCAAAAAGGTTACAAACGAGAACTTGAACATGGAGAACGTATAGACCTACTAGTATTGAAATTCATGGTGATAGTTTTTTAACCATAGCAGTCTAGCAGATAACCAGAGACGGAATAAATTTGACTCTTTAGATTGGAAACACGATATAAGTTCAAAAAGGTTACAAACGCGAACTTGAACATGGACAACGTAGAGAACTCTTCGTATTGAAATTGATGGTAATAGTTTTTTTAACTATGGAACAACAAAAGAATCAAAGTACAACAAAAACAGAACCCCTTTTTTTTTTGGAGAAATTAGATCGAAATAGAACTGGAGCAGAAATAAAATACAATTGGCACAGCCATAGATTTGATGTGCAATGCCTGAAGCTTCTAAATTCCTCGAGTAAGCTACATATATGAAAGTGAATGCATTTATTTAAGCTGTGATGCCACAAACAAATGGAATGCTTCTACTTCCATTACCACCAATTACAAGAGTTGTTATACATTTTCCTTGCTATCAAAATTTACTTTACAGGAAAGGCAGTGGAATAATGAAAACCCACCAGCTTGAAATTTTGCCTTCCATAGTGCCTATGATCTCAACCAACAAGAGAAAAATGGAGATTTAAAATAAGAGGAAAGGAAAACCAAACTTATCACCACCCAGACTAATCTTAACCCTAGAAAAAGAAAAGCAAATGAAGGAAGACAAGAGTAGCAAACAAAGAACCCTGGTTACCCCCAACTAGCTTAAAATTGTCAAATATCAGTCAATGGTGAACTTCATCTCTCATCCTGAATAAATTTATGATTTGGGCCTTTTTCTCGCAATCCCTGGCCACCTCTGATATAAATATGTACACTCTCGTATAAGGCCAGTTTGTCCTGCCTTCTTGACGTGAAAGTTTTCTAGTTCAATGTGCAGTAGCTACCAGTCTCTAGATAACATGTCTTCTTGTTAGAGTGACTACTGCAACATTATTTCCATGTCAGTAATTATTAGCCCAGTTTATTGGTGCACGTTGCGGCGGTGGATAAACACCACCTTGAGGCCCAACCATTTCAACAGCTCCTGCAACACTTTGAGACTGCTGAAGCAGTGGATGAACGGTGGTGGAGCCCATTTGGGTGGGATGGAAAATCCCAGGAAAAGTCCCATGGCCTCCTTGGGTTGGAGTGAATGTCACATGCTGACCCTGCGGGAGACCATAAAAAGAGCCTGCCTGCAAATTAGGAACATCTCGGGGAGGTGCCGGAATCCAAACAGCTGAACCTTCACTCTGCATAATAAGAATCAATTTCTTCAGAAATAACTAATAATATGAAAAAGAACTTGATTATTATGATAATTAAATACACCCAGAATCAATAGAAAGACCATGGATTGAGAAAATCAGAGGTCAATCATAATGTCACAATAAGATGATACAAGTAAAACATCTTCCGGCACTACAAGCCTAAATCATCAGCAATAAGCAGATAATATGATGGTAAGGCTCAATTTAGGTTTTCTTTTTTGTGGAAAGATATTGAGAGCAAGAAAGATTGACAATTCAAAAGAATGTGAGAAATACTATCATAAATACGGAAATCAAAATGCCAAACCATTACAGACCTCAACATTTGGAAATTCTGTGGTATTTCGTTGGTAATTGGATGATGTTCCAGATTTTTTTTGCTTCTTTTATCGATCATACAGCTTCCAGATTCAACTTTGTGTGAGCTCTATTTACTCTTGTTACTGATGGTGCTATGGGTAAACAGCATCAGCTCAAGAGACGTAGGATAAAGGACATGTTTCCAAATAGGTAATTTTAAAACACATCAAGTTCGGAAAGAGTAGGTGCTCAAGATGGACCAAAGAATCGATCAGTGAAAAAATTAAGGAACCATGATGGAAAATTGGCAAGCAATAAAGAATCAAAACCCATAATATAATAAACCATTTCATCATGTGAAATAGGCAGTAATGGCACAGAAATCAGTACAAACAAGCATAGGCCAGCATAAAGTAACTAGCACACATAAAGGATAAGGAATTCTAGCAGTTTTGATTACATTACATGGAAGCATCATCGCCAAAATGAAGTATCCAGCAATTAATTCTTGGCTAATACAAAACACATATATACACAAAACAACCACAAGTTAAACTTTTAACACTGGTCTATATGCTTCTTGGTAGTTAAGGCAATGACAAGCTCTTCTTATAAATAAACAGAGAAGCACAGGCAGGCAGTACCAATGATGCACGAGATTTAAAATGCCATTATGATATAAAAAGAGTAAACTAATACCTGCTGCCCTGCAAGATACACACTACTCTCTTTGTATTGGGGGCCAGTAAGATCTTCATTAGTTGTTGAGTTTACAGTGCTTGCAGCAGGGCTAGGACAGTAACCAGTTTGACTGGAACTGTATGGTCCATATCCAGCTGCCATTCCAGCATGGTTTGAAAGTGCATTGTTAGTTCCAGTCTTAAATTGAGAAATAGGATACTTGACATGAGCGGCAGCAGCCGCAACAGGTGGATAAATGGTGCCAGCGGGATGTTGCTGGGGAAAAGCTGCATTGCTTATGAAGGGATGAACAGAACCAGGTTGTACATAGAATGGAGAGAAGTATGGACTATATGGAATGTAATTTGGAGGATAGTGGGAAATGTGTACACCAGCAGGGTGCCGGAAAACAGGAACAGGTGGTTGTGTAACTGCTATAGAGTTCTGCATTACACCAACAGCCTGCGTGACAGTAGCTGACCCTGGGGCAGGTTGAACAAGAGAATTCCCACTCTGCAATAACAAAAATTAAACAATAATTATCAGGTGGAAACCAAAATGGAAAACATACTCAGATATAATAAACAAATAACAAGCAAGCAAATTAGTATTAGCCCCACCGTATGTCTGTATGAGGTTATCAAGCTGAATTATTTGAGAACCTGTCTTCTGTCTTTCTATTCTTCCAATTTTGCAGGTGATTCTTCAGTCAAAACACGTACATTGCAAAATCATGCAGGGTATCTCCATTTCTTTCTTTCTTTTTTAATTGATATCTCCATTCATTGAACATTATAGACCAAATTTTAAATCATTTATTCTCCTTCCATATAATTTAAAGTCTGAAGTTCCCAACTTAAAAACATTTGATCCTGGGACATCTCTTCTCTTCATAATTCTAACTGAAAATCAAAACCATACCCTGTGCAATCAACTAAACTGTAATATCTTGAACAGAAATAGGAATATCATCATGGATCTGCAGTTGACCTTATACAAGACCAACACAGAAAATACTCATGTTAATCATGATCCTCATTTGCTAACATGCCTAATCATGATGACTTGAAAGTAGAAAGCAGAAAACTAGGATGCTCACAGGAGTTTCTACAGGCATGTAGAAGGGTTTTTTTTCGACCTCATCATTCCACCAAGAGTTTGAAGCCCAAAAATTATTCCTTTTGTTACCACAAGTCACAAGAATATCTCCTCTACTATTAAGTTTTATTTCAAAGCGAATCCAGATGATAATTGATAAAAATTCAAAAGCATTTGTAATGAGTAAGACCAAATTATAGCTGCCCATTAATAAACCATATGTCAATGCATCCTTTCAATTAAAAATAAGTTCAACACTACATGGTTTGCGTAATTGGTATTCATTTGGTCGAGGAACTCGGTTGAGGACTTGATTACTGATTTTACAATCAAATTTCAATTTTGTAAACAAGATATCAAATAACCAACTCTTTTTAAACATTCAGAGTGAGTTTTTTAGCAGCAAAGAGGCTTATTCAAAACAGTAAGACAGAAATAGATTGAAGCCGAGTAAACAAGAATCTTGAAAATAAAACATGCATCAATTAAGTGCATGGTTCCCAGGCCTCATTTGAGGCTCACTTGAGGAAATAATAATAATGTACACGTTCTAAAATTTACAAGACTTTAGACAGTTTGCAAAATCATGGTTAATTCGGAATTCAGACTCACATGACCATTAATCTACAGATAACGGTTACTTCAGACTCGTAGTAACAGCACTTAGTATATCTAGGGATTTTAGTGAATATGACAACAGAAATAAGGATATACTAATGCATGAAAACACACCTCTTGTTGAGATTGATCAGTCTGAGAAGATAAAGATCCAGGGTACTTAGTAGCCGGTCCAGACGCAAGAAATGGGGAGTAACGACCATCATTGTCAGCACCAGGACGATAAACTTGGGTGTAATAGCTTGCAGAAGGATCAAAAGGTTGCTGAACCTGCAAAAGGCAACCACTTTTTGAGATTATGCAAGCACAACTAAAATTAGAAACTTCAAACTTTATTGATTTAAAACATTAGCAACCACATTTACGATGTAATGCTTTTAGCCAATTTGCAGGGTCAGCAATATGAATCTATTTCTCCATTAACATTTATTAAAACTTGATTCTTCATTTTAGATCATATATGTGTGGAATCTTTCACCAATTTCACTTGTAGCATCCAAACCTTCTTCTGCAAGTTCTAACTTTAATTTCCTAATGGATGCAATAGAAGGTTGTCTCTCATGAATGAAGTGGAATTTAGTTAAAATTCAGAAATTTCATTATTTTATATGCTATATAGATGTTGGTGATAATCAAAAGTGCTTCATAAATGGCAGCTGAGACATTTCCAGAAAAGGGTTATTTGGCAACCAACAATGAATAAATCTCCATTTTTCTAGTTTTAAAGTTCTAACACATTGAAGCAAAGTGTGTCCTATGGCACAGGAAACAGTGAATGAGGGACACAGACCCAACCAGCGCTAGAACACTTTCTTGCAAGATTTACAAATTATGATACCTAAAATTCATATGCATTCTGCAGTCAGAACAAGTCACCAATATACCCAAGAGATAGAGAATCACAGGCACAACAGTTCATTGTCTCATACAAAATTTGAAAATGCCAAGTATTAGACTGATTAAACATCACACCCAAAAAAATCCACAATGTGCAAAAAACTAGTAGTGCATATAAAAAATAAAAAATACCATTTATATAAGAGTTTTCAATAAAGACACATGTAAAATGACGTGTAAATTAAGAAATAATTTGAAGCAAAAAAAGAAGAAACAGTTTTTAAGTATTTGCACCAGTTGCAAGGATTGACACTTTCAGAGGATAAGCCTTCTTATATTTCCTTGATGCACAAAAGCTTGGAACTTGTATCTAAAGAGATAATATCTTTGGTTTGGAAACCAAACAATTCAAATTGGGCTGGTCAACAGGAATGCATATTAACTGTACTAAAGATCCTCGATTGAGAAGATCCACCAATCTACGATGCTGACCTAAGAAACGAAGTCTTGTCCTATTTTTGTTCTAAAAAGGCCCTTACATATATCCATTGAAAATAAGAAAATAAAATGTAGGGCACAACTGTATTGAAGTGACATATAAGATTTAATATGATGCCAGAGGCCACAGAAGTAGAGAACTATTAATAATTATTCTCTTGCCATATATCTAGCAGGTTTAATTGATGGAAAAGCAAAATTAAATTATAAAAGTAATTGCTAGAAAAGTACTAGGAATAATTAAGGATGTAGCATGTACAACATGCAGCATGCAAATTAATGAGGAAAACTTACAACAAAGCCCGAGACACGAGAGGCGTCACGAGCCTGGGACTCAGAGTTTCCCAAGCCTGCAAATGGGTTTCCAATCATTGGTGGGATCAACCCAAAGGTAGAATACACTGGTGCAGTTTGAACAACAGAGAACTGAGGTCCTTCAGGTGCCAAAGATGTTTCCTGTTGGGACTGATGATATTCCTGTGCTGCAGAAATGTTGGAGATTCCAGCCTCGCCAGGTGAAAGGTTTTCGGGAATATCTACGGATGACTGGTGATGAGTAGAATAGTCATCTTCTTGCGCTGCTGGTGACACATTTTCAACACTGAGACCAAGAAACACAACTGCATCATATCTAGCTGGGACAAAAACCAGCTCTAATAATATAAATATATAACTCAAAAATAGAACGAAAAATCTGATGTCATCAATTTTCTATCTAGAAGTATGGAGTTCATCAAACACAACTATCAACAATGGCTGAAACTTAGTAAGTCCTAAACAACATCAACTACAAAAAAGGTATGACTTAATTTTGGGTACTTAGTCTTTATAGAAGAGAAAACAACAGATAGTTTAACTTGCAAATTTGTAATAACACTTAGGTATTAAAAGTTATGTTGGAATTGTCGTGCTACAGAATGCTCAAATACAGGGTGCTTTTTTCACAAAAACCTATTTCTGTTAGTAAAAAGGTAAGAATTTTCGTTGTGATTGTCATATGATGGGGATGCTCACATACGGTGTGTTTTTCAAAATACAAAACTCGTTTCTGTTAGTAAAAGGCTAAGAATTCATGGAAGTAGCTCAAGTGACTAAACAGAAACGGCAAAGGAAATATCTTCATAAAACTATGTCCAATTGGAGAAACAAATCCTACTTTCTTAAATAGGCCCGTTGCTTGTTTTGCCAAATGCCTCATATATGGGTCATTTCTCATCAACTCAGGCCATATAATTTTAGGTTGTCATCTACAGTTTCTAATTCAACTTGCTCACAATGGAGTTCGTCATCAAACTCGTCACATATTTTAAGGTAAATGAATAATAGTAATCCTTGAAGTCCTGGTTATAGGTATACAACACTCGAAATTGTGCCAAACAATGTGTATGATGAAATGTTTGGTTTGTCTAACCACTAAAAGCTATCTAGCCAAGAATTGATTGACTATACTACAGAGACAAAGATTGGATGGTCTTAGAAAATTTGGCAATAGGACACCTTAAAGCATAATGACAGGAATAGTTATCTAGATAGTTAGACTAGATATATTATCTTGTCATTTAGATGTAGTTTTGTTATAAAGGCTTCGTAATTGGTTATACTATATAAGGAAACAATCATCCTATTGTCAGACAGTGTTTGATGAATTTAAAGTTATAGCTCTTGTTAATTTTGAGCTGTAAATTGGAATCTCACTTCTTCAAGTAGAGATTGGAGTCTCTCTAGTTCGGAATCATATTGAAGTTCGATTTCCCTTGAAGATTGGGTTTATGGTCCATCTTGTTAATGTTGGGATTGGATTGTAGTTTAAGTTCCTTGTCCCACAGGCCACATTGCATTGTATCACGGTGACCATTTTGATAAAAGCTCAGTGTTTACACACCCAAGACAGGGATACTCAATGGAATGTCCCATGTGCATAGATAGCAAGAGGCTGAAGGTTGTTCACTGCCTAATTCTTTTGCCTTTGCTTCTTTCGGATCTTGTGCTCCTTGCATCCCTCAATGGGATTAATTTCTTTTAATTCCTTTCATCACGGTGTACCACACTAGTATGAACAATTTTCAACATAATAAGTGGACCAATATCTGCCTACAAATACTTTCCTGGATTTTCTCTTGGGTAGTAGTATGTTGAAAGAACTCGTAGAGAATAAACAATTTGAGAATAAATGCACTCAGAAATAGTACAAACTAGTAAACTTGCAGTTTCATTAAAGTTCCTGGTCCTAGTATATCACAATTTTGTAATTGATGAGTACCAATGAAATTTGACAAAAGAAAAATAAAACATAAACAAGATGGCTCCTACCTTGAAGAAGGCTCTTCAACATTTTCTTCAATCTCCCGAGAAGACTCGGAAAGAGGTGTAGAGCTCTTCTCATCATCAGGACCATTGGCAAAAGTCGAAGGTAGACCAAAACTAGCAGTAAAACTTCCAAAATTTAGTACAGTTCTTTCAGATTCTGGTACTTGAATGTGGCTCGGAAAAATAACATGTTGACCATCATCAAACTGCAACTCCTCTAACTTCTTCTGCAGCTTGGATGTGGTTTCCTCAGAGGCTTGGGTATTTGCAGCAGCTCCCGCTGCAGTTGTTGCAACACCTAAATTTCCAACTGCTCCAGAGGTTTGAGCAAGATTTGGGTTTGTCTGTTTTGGTTTCCACTCCTTCACTGGACCAGCTAAAAACAAATGACATATCATTGGCATGTATGCAATTGTATGAGCGACAAATTCTATTATGACTTTGCAGTTTGTTTTTGGATATAAGATAATGACAAATATGTGTGCAAAACAATGACGAAATAAGGATATTAATATAAAGCACAAAACTAAAACAGAATTACAGAACAACTAGTACAATTTTGCAGTGAGATTAATGCAAATCCTCTAATTTTCTCAAAGACAATTTGATAAACACTGTCACATACAAGTAAACCAGGTCCAGTGATCCTCTAGGTTCCATTCTTCAAAGTCAAGCCCTTCATCCTTGGTGATAACTAGAATTTCCAATAGAGAATATTTTATTCATGTCATTTATCCTGACTTTCAGCTATCAATCACAGCTTCATGACAGAGCTATATTGTACATTCTTTTTTTTGTACTTGCACAATGGAATGGGGGAGAACTTTTAAAATTCATATTCATGACAAATGAATGTGATTGGATAATCCATGAATACTATAAATTGTAACTCCAAAGTGCTCCACTGATTTAAAAATTTTATTCTGACATCTTATAAGCAATTTTAAAATTTATATTCAAAATGCTAAGACAAATACACATGAACAATGATTTGGAATATTTCCTTAAGTTTGAAACATGAAGTGCATCACACAGATATTTGATTGATTATCACACAAAAAATGATTCTTATGAGTTACAATCCATAAAGACCTAACTGTCTTTCCCTAAGGGATTGTTACAATTTGCAATAACCTACTACAGATACTATCTATTTGTTGATTGAAACTCCTGTGTCAATCTTGTATTAGACATCCTTCTAGATGATCCTTATTTGTTTTTAATCAGAATCATCATGACACTTTTCCCCCAAAAAAATTCAAGTTCTTCAAGAACTCAAAATGCATGTGATGTGTAATATCAATGATAATTGTGATTTGATGTTTAAGATCAATCATATCCTCAGGAATCAAATTATTGACGCCTTGATTTCACAAATCAGCAAATTTACCATTTTTTGTTTGAAATATTTAAATCCACATTTATATAATTTACAACTTCTGCAATCATGAATTATTACTTTATACTGATTTTGTATTATAAGTGAATGTAACCCAATCACTGAAGAGCGAATTTTAAACCCCTCCCCAATAACAACAGCAAAACTAGTTTCATAATATTTGAAACAAAACATATTGTTTGCCATTTCAATTTTACTATACGTTAATTGTTACAGTACATTTAGAAATCTTGGTATAAAACTTGTGATGATGAACAAAAATGATGCCCCTGAAGATGGAGACAGGAATTGCATCAGGGTAGAAACAGAAAATAAAATATCATAGTAGTTAAAAATTGGGAAACATGTTTCAAACACAAAAAAAAATATAAATGAACAGAAATAGGAATAAAAATAATTATGGTACATTCAATAAAAAAATACAAGAGATGCCCATTAAAATTTTTTAATCACTATCATATAATAATAAAAGAATTGAAGGGATAACAAAATGTTAAAGAAGTAACGAGCTGTATCACAGGGATCCTTGTGGTTCATATCATAAACCTTAATAAATCATATGAAAGAGCACCTTTTTGAGGACCAACTAGCTGCTGTGATCGGTTGCTGTAATTAGAAGGTGGCCTACTGCCTGAGGTGCCAGTGCCAGAAGATGTTGGACGAGCTTGAGATTCCTCTGAGATGTGATTAATTTCATACACTTGAGATTTACTTGGCAGCTTCCCATGTGTGTAGGAACTGGTAGCTTCTGGAGCTTTCTTTTCACTCAAGGAAGATGATGAATCCGTAACCACAGATATACCACTCTCATTGGTTGGCTCAACGGCTGTTGTCTGGTTTCCCACCTGACGCTCTATGGCACTCAATGCATCAGTGGTACATGAATCACGAGAAGGCTCCAGCACAGACTCTGAGACTGATGCACATACTCCCATTGCAGGTACAGTTGTAAGGGATGGTGAAGATTGTTCTGTACTTGGAACAGACTGTTCAAGGGCACCACCAGGAACAGTTGTCTGACCACTTTTTATGTTAATTTCTGGAGATGCTGTGTTGCGAATTTTACTAGTTTCAGCAGTCACTTTTTCTTCACTAGAAGTGCTACCACTGCTTACAGGCATTTGTGATGTTGCTCCATGAGGTGGAACCACATGTGCTTGTTTGCTAGGACCATTAACAATCAAAGACACGGAGCTGGAAAATAGTTGCATACAGACTCATATCAGTTACACAGTTTTCTTTAAAATTTACCATGTTTACCAACCATACATTATCAGATCTAACTTGACATTCCAAACAGATTAAGCAGGAAATGCAACTATTGTGTATCACATGTTATAACAACACAAAACCAACTCAACTCAAAGTCCTTCAGCATAAACAGCAGATGTGTATTCTCCCTGTACGAACTTTTCTGTAATTACAGGAGTGCCCCTGCCGAAAAGGAGAAACGAAGTTACCTTGAGGTAAAGGGTGGTGGCTTATTCTCGACGTTCTGGGTAGCAGAAGTTTTCGCACCCTTGTCTGGACCTTGATTGGCAGCACTTTCTTTAGCAGAAGCAAAATTTTTTGCACCGATGATGTCTGCTAAAAACATGAAGATACTAATATAATTACTTTATACCAAAATAATGATGGCATGGTGAGATAAAGCTGAAATTCAATTATTGTATGGAAACAACTATAAAGCAGACTCCATACAGATGTTCAAGCAGACCATAGACACACTGAGGGTTTTTTCTACAATAACGAGGAATTGTTCATTAAAAAGGATTCAACTATAAACGTAAAGAAGAAA
This sequence comes from Posidonia australis, assembly GCA_024699735.1. Classification (NCBI taxonomy): domain Eukaryota; kingdom Viridiplantae; phylum Streptophyta; class Magnoliopsida; order Alismatales; family Posidoniaceae; genus Posidonia; species Posidonia australis. Next base: position 27,356 of record JAMKQA010011177.1, read on the forward strand.
GAATGTAGTGCATCCAACAAACTGAAGAAGTAGTGGGTTGTGATAGTAGTCAAGTACGCTCGTAAAGCTGGGCAAGAAGAAGTAGAGAACGAGAATTTTGCTTGAAATTGGTGTGAGTAGGTATTGAAAAAGCCATCTGGCAGAACCAATACATTATCAGTTGCATACAGAACCATAACTTTTATAATTGTAAATCACTTTCTCCCAAAAGATCGTATCAACCACATGAAAAATCAAGAGTTATGAAAAAAGAGAGTGTAATATCAGATAAGCAAGCACATACCATGTGATAAATAACGTGAAGAATAACTTCCTCTACCTCCCCTACTCCCACGTCCCTGAATCCCAGATCTCCAGCTAGCATCAGCAGACTCTTTGTTGCTTACATTCTGAGAAAGAAAGAGCACACATAAATAAATTTATAGAAAAGTAGCTGGCCGACAACCAAAGGACTCGAGCATCAAGCAAATGAGTTTCACAAAAGTTTTTGTTATTACCCCCTAGCCATTGATTCTTTTTTTCAAATGAGTAACGCAATACTCTATTTTTAATGGTTTTGAAATGAATAAAATGTCCACAAAACGTTATAGATCCTTTTTTACGGACAATGGAGACAACAAGCACACCAAGTATCAGGTGCACAACATAAATAGTCCAAGAATTATCGCCTGAGCACAAAAGGTGCTATACCTCTTCCTTTTTCAACAAAGTCTGAAAAGATTGCTTTACAAACACGCTGTCTTGGCATCTTTACCAGAATTAAGGACAAATAAGAAGCATATAAGGCTATATTAACAGAAGAGGGCCGAAGAGCCTCTTGCTTAAAGTTTTTTTAAAATAATGAAAGCATTACCTCCTTTCTCCTGTCACGCTTTCTTTTGACCTCATGAAAAGTATCTGCAAAGCCAATCATGATACGTTTATTAGGTCTGTATGGACATTAGCAAAACAAAGGATATGATTTAAATTTTATAAAATGAAAAAACAAGTTGCAATTACATGCCTAAAAAATGTCAAAAATGTAACTATCACCTCAGCCAACAACAAGACATCGCATATGGCAAGAAGTTAGCAGGTATGCTTCAAATATAATCATCCTGCGTTCATGCCAACACAATTATCATGTTGTCTTGATGTTGACTCATTTGAAAATTATAACTTGTTTCCTAAACACAGAAGCCACAGCCCTCAAATTGTTTAGCACAATTATGATGGGATTAGTCCATAGATTTTTTTCCCTTGCCAAAATTTTGCCCAAATATGAATAAATTAACTCCAATCTCCAACTATGAAAGCTCAATCATAACAATTCAGCTCTTATTATACATCGGGTTACATTGTGTTAGTGTCATGTTATACATATTAGTTCATGTTCAATTACTTAACAGTGTCGCCCAAGAAAATTGACAGGGTCACGTCCATCTTGAACATATGGACCCATTTAATCGATCACATTCAATATTTATGCATATGACACAGGATACGTTGCAACCCCTACTAGCATCTTGATATTTGAGGACAAAAAAATTGCAATGCAGTAACAACAGACTAGAAACGCTTATACAAACTAATGAGTAAAGGCACCAAGATTACAAATCAACCAAGCTTATATAAAAGCTTCATTTACAAATTCGATGACCACATATACAACACAATTTTTTTCTAGTTAACAAGAAGACGTTTTGTCGTATAAAACACACTCATAAAAGGAACAGCCAATAAAAGCCCCTTTTGGTAAAATAGGAAGACCAAACCAAACATATAAATGTCAATTATGTCTTAATGTCTTATGTGACAAGAAAGTAATTAGAAGAATATTATCATGGTTTTTTGAGCTTGTCTTCTAAAAAATGCAAAAAAAAAACAAACTAAGAATTGAGTAAGACAAGTAAACGTACGATAAAACCACTTGAGGACTATAGCACGTAAGAAGAAAAAACAGTTAATAATCTTCGTATATTTTTATAGAAGAAGCACGAAATTGTTGACTTCTTCATTCTAGAAAGGTGAGCAGCCTTAGTGCTGATTCTTTTCAATAGAATCAGCTCACAGACTCACAAGCAGCTGAATCTTATGAGTCAGATCACATGTCACTTGTATAGTAGAAGAAAAAAACGAAGTTGGTGAATGATTGTATATTCTGAACTGCCTACTATGTGAACCATTCACAAACTGCAACGTTGGAAAACCAAGGACACTTACTTATGTGAGAGGAAATCAGCTAGAACAGCATGATTCGAATGCTACCGATCAGATCAGCCACTCCTAATCAAAAACTAGAGCAAACTAAAACAAATCCAAATCCACCACATAGTGAATCAAGGAAACCAAGCAAGGATTCATCACTCAATAAACATTAGTAACGGATAAATCATTGATAGCTACCGAAACAGTAAATGAATCACAGATCCCAATTCATACATGACAAAAGTAGCGTTCTCCTCCTAAGAAAAAAACCAAACAAAACCAACGAAAACCATGACAAAACAACAGAACATCCAAAAAGGAACAAAATTTACGACAAAGCAAATCACAACAGACCTCAAACACCACCCACTCAATCTCTCGTTATTCCTTTCCACCAAAACCCGAATATACGCCCCACCACCACACCCCGCTCCCCAAATCCACCCCCAAAAATCGCCCAGATCAACCAAACCCACCAACCCTAGCATCCCAAAAGCCCCCAGCCACAACCCCCACCCAGATCCCCAAGTGGTACGGAGCTTAAAGCACGGACCTTGGAGAAGAAGCTTCTGGGCAGTCTCGTTGGGATCCATGTTGCACTCCCTGAGCATTGCGTACACCTCCTCGTCGCTGTGGTTCCCGGCGATCTCCTTGATGTTCTGGATCGTCTTCCTCGCGCTGTTCGGAATGGAAACCCTAGGCGCCCCCCCTCCGCCGCCGCCGCTGCTGATCATGGTCGCTGGGGACTGAGGGAGATTGGGGGGAGTGGGAAGAGGGCACAGGTGGGAGTGCAGAGGGGCGATGGAGAGAGAAAGAAAGGTGAGAGGGTTTTGAATTGATATTTGTTGGCAGAGAGAGAGAGACAGAGAGAGAGAGGGATGAAGATGGAGGGCGATGGTGGCGAGGAGAGGAAATATGACGAAGACTTTAAGACAATATAACACAACCCCACCCCACCACACCAATCTCGTCGATGCTCTCTCTCCTCTTCCCACTTCTGCTGCTTCTCTCGCTCTTGTAAACACTGTCGTTTGAGGGAAGATAACTTAATGGAAATGCAATTGACTTTATTCTTAATTTAGGAAGCGTTGTCTATAATTCACTTATGAACTGGAAGACATTAGTTATAAAGATTTAATAGCTGACTTTAAGAATAATAGCTGCATTCAAATATATGATAGGCTTTTAGGAACTTCCACTGCATAATCCAAGGACATTCCATGCCATGGTAAGCAACGATGATGTATTTCGAACCTTTGATCATATATAAGCTTTAGTTGGATTGAATTAATGGAAATTGTGTTTTTTTTTTTACGTGAAGAATGAACTTATTGGTCTTGTCGGATGGTTTCCCATGCTTGATCTTTTGGTTTTTTGCAGGTACCTTTTGTATTTATTATGCTTCATGGGTTTGGGCATTTAGCTGTTCGGAACAGAATTAGTTAGTACAATATAATAATACGACATTGGTACTTTACGTTAATGAATGTGCAGTAATACATATAGGAGTGTGAATGACGGATTACACCTTAATTACGTTTTTATTGACTTCTGGGGTTTCATATGTGTACCAGCCGAAATGACCAAAATTCTGTAGATAATCATCAACTTGCCAATAACTTAGATAGAGCATTTAAAGTGACAAAAATTATCGTAGATGTCGTCATTGTTTCCGTTCGACACCCCTTAAAATCAATGTTCACCCTCTGGAAATGTCATTGTCTAACCTAATTGGTCTCGTTATTCCTTAGATTTTATAGGTCTAGTAAAAACCGAAGGAGAAGAAAGGATTATAAAGAAAAAGGGGAAAAAATAAAGGATATATAACCATTGAAGATAAATGGCAAGGGCATATTACAAACTTTATTGAGATGATTGAATTTAATAATGAGTTAATTATTCAAGAACCTTGCTATGGATTTTCTATTATCTATATCTACGTTACTTTAAAAAACAAAATTACATGTCTCTACTTCGTTGAAATATTAACTCTTGATGTGGTAAGTTTTATTCAAAACTTGATACATGACATGTTTAAACATGTAATACTTGACACTTGACAAATTTAAACATATAGACTGAGTTTCCTTCTTCTTCTTTTTGCCAAAATTCTTCTGATTCCTTTCATTTAAGATTTAACAATCAATTACTGCAAAACATTTATTTTTTACGTAACTTCTCAATATTATTCCCACTCCATGAGTAGTTTTAAATCAAGTATTTGTGTAATTTAAATTCTTTATATATCATCATCAATACTACCATCTCCACCTTTAAAGTTTCTAGATTCTTTAATCTTGAACCATGTATTATCTAACAGCAATTGTGTATGTATTATTTATTTAGTTTACTCTCATTATTATCAATGAATTATATACATATTCTATCTTTTTCATTACACATGTAGATTAATTTAAATTAATTGCACACCTTTTTCTAATTTCGTTCATTTCTTTTATTCTTCATTCTTAATGGGTTAGTTCTCAACCTTTTTCTATTAGTTATTACCTTAAATCAACTATACCATTTAAAATATTTCTTTAAATAAAGTGGCTATATATAAAATAGGAGTTTTGAAACAAAAATATCTTTTAAAAATACATAGTTCATGTTATTTGTTGGAGTATGTGACTATTCAAGTTTTTATGTTTACATATTTCAAAAACATACATGGATTAAATCTAACATATTTTAGACATATATTCTTTCTTTTGGTGTAAGTTTAGTTGATTTTAAACAATATTATTCGTTTTTTGTGCAAATAGTGTTTGTTATTTAGATATTCATATTGTGTCATAAAATCCATATTACAATGGATTATTTGATATTTTATTAGAATAAAAAGATTTAAAAAATTATTAGATATATGGGTTAATAGTGTTAATATCGAACAATATTACAATACTTGTAACTTTTAGTCATTTAATTTTACATTCTTTACAAAAAAAATCATTTCAAATAAGTAAAAAATTAATAACAAGAGTAAACACAACCCTATATCTTCATATTACATTTGAAAATGTATTAATAAAAGTTACAAATGAAATGTTAGAAAATGAATTTTTATAATTAATATTTTATAATCTTATTATTAGACACACATAGTTGATTCATGCATTACACATGTTTAGTTTACCAGGAGATTACCTAATGGATCACAAGGGTTATTTTTTGAAGTAGTTGTTAATAATTGTAAAAGAGAAAAATACAGTCAAATACTAACAAAACATATAATTAACCATGCAACAACATTATTTTCAAATTATACTATTTTTTTATACTTTTCAGCAAATATGTAACCCATAAACAACGTAAATTTCATTATATGAGAGTGATTGTGATGCTTACAATTAAACCAAGTTAAATATCATGTTCAAGGAAATAGATGGTTTTTTTTTCTAGACATCTTTTTTTTTAGTGAAACTATATATCTTATTATAAGGAATTGTGGTTTACCAACAATATGAATGAAGTCTTGGATTTCCCTCTACAACGATTTATGGTGCATATGTATATATGGTACATAATTCAATCCCGTGTAACATATTAACATATAATTGTGTGAAAATATATAATGCCACAAAAATCAACTTGTATATAGACATGGAAAACGGGCCGGGTTGGTCCAGGCCCGGGCCTGGAAAAACAGGCCGCAGGCCGGGCCGAGCCCGGCCCGCCGCGGGCCGTGC
>JAMKQA010011178.1:0-38203 GCA_024699735.1 Posidonia australis
AATGTCTACAAATTACATGATTCACAAAAATACTATTTATTTCAGCTGGGTAACTTTAGAAGAAGGGCTAAATTGCAGTTTTAAAAATCTCAGTTTTACAGTGGCTAAACAAAATTGGACCAGTCAGGATGTCCCTTTTCTTGCAAGACATTAAGTAATAATTTATAGTTTTTGATAGAGGTTGTTGTAATATAGGCTTTCCAAGTTAGAGAGTAATTTTATTGTTAAAATTTTAAATATTCAGCATTTATTTGTTTCAAAACTTAAAGTGAAAGTCAGCTTAAGGGCTATTATCTTTCTGTGCCTTATAGTTCTCTGCATTCTCCATTCTGCACTTTCATCTTCATCTATTCAATCCTCCTTTTTTACACCATGCAATATCCACGATGTACCGTCAATCCAAATTATTTTCACTACAATGTCCAAAGGTCTTTTTTCTAAGTATATAACAATGTCCAAAGGTCTTTTGTCTTAGTATTTGACAACTTGCAGCAGAGGGGCAAAGTGATGCAGGGGAATGGTTCTCGCGAATGATGTCCATGGCATAGGACTTAAGTTTTGAACACCTGGGCTTATATATTCAGTGTAGCCTGTTATTGGGCGGAGATAGGCTCGAGTAGTGCTGGTTATTTAGATTAATTTTTTGGGCTTAGGGGGCCTGGCTGAACTACCCCTTTCTTTCATAGTCCACCCAGTCTTATTCTTATCTGTGATGAGATACTTTGTTTTATTTTCCTGGATATTTGGCTTTACCATTTTCCACTCTATTTGCAGTTCCAGAAGTCAAAAGAAGAAAAAGGCACAGAAGAAAGCACATTGAAGATAGAGAAGCATGCATTATGAGAGGTGTTTATTTCAAAAATATGAAATGGCAGGCAGCAATAAAAGTTGACAAGAAACAAATTCACTTAGGCACAGTTGGATCACAAGAAGAAGCAGCCCGCTTATATGACAGGTAATTTACTTACCACTTGATCTAGATCCGACTACACTTGGGTCCATTAAAATTTGCTATGTGCTGTATTTTTTTTAAGTAATAGAATGGGAATCCTTTAGATGGTTATATATCAGAGGTCATGCTTTGCACTTTACTATCTTTAGATATATGTTGTCTGATGTCAGTGTTGAATCTTAACGGTGTATCTTGATACAGGTATAAACATTGTTTACCAAATAGAAACTTTGGATATACACAAGTATGTACTTTGGATATACACATCTTACTGGATCATTTTTTTCTCAAGATGACTTTGAAAAACTTTTCTAATTTACCATGTAATGATTGTTTTGGATCTAAAATTTAGCCTTTTTGCAGTTATTTGTCAAAAATAAATTAAAATTTGTCAAAAATTATTGCTCATTGCTGACTACGTTTTCACTTTCCTACCCGCTACGTTTGTCTTGCCAAGTAGGGACTCTCTGAGCCGTGGGGAGAGGGTCATAACTTATCTCCCACGTTGTGCAGATACAAGTTCTGAAGTTAGAAAAGCTGCAGTTCAGGTCTGTATCCAAGTAAAAAAGACCTTCTAACAGGAGCATTTTGTGAAATTAACATTGCTTTTGATGAAAAATGTGGTCATCAACAGTTTGTTGTCTATTTTTTTTTTTTTGAGTCATGTAGATTATCAGCCTATTTTTCAGCATATCCCTGTCACTCCCAAAGCTAGTTGGGTCCAAGTCCATTACAATAACACGGCTATAATAGTTCAATCACTGTTTTTTAATTTTTTTTTATTTTTAGCGAGGACTTGGCGAGGACATTTTCCTCGTTAAGTCCTCGCAATTATTTATTTTTTATTTTTTTTAAATTTTTTGCGAGGACTTAGCGTGGCCACTGCGAGGAATGACGACTAATAGCGAGGACATAACGAGGACTTTTGTCCTCGTCAAGTCCTCGCAAAATTTATTACTAGGATTTCGCGAGGACATTTACTCGCAATTGAAATTTAACGATGATGCATATAGTGAGGACTTATTGTCCTCGTAATGTCCTCGCAAACTCCATTAGCGAGGAAATGGGGAGGACATTGCGAGGACTTAACGATGACATTTGTCCTCGTGATTTCCTGTTTTTCTAGTAGTGAATCCATTAGAGTACACGACCCATCTTTTCTCTCCCACTGTTTTCGATTCCATGCATGATTAATAATGAAATTTTAGATGAAAATCATGAATATGAGTAGTTTGGCATGGAATCTAGGATTGGTAATGATCTAGTGAATTATTGGGAATTATGGAAGATTTTTCAGTGATTTTTCGTATATAATGCTACAGTGAACTTTTAGTGATGTTGTTACCTTTCAAATTTAATATCTTGAGATATACAAGTCAGATTTTAATGAAATTCATCCCAAAAGATAGTAAACCTAAGGATCTTCAGTTTAAGTATATATATGTGATTTTTCAGTGCCCAGAAACAGGTCCGCCCTGAGTTCCCAATCGGAGTAGAGTTCCGACGACTTGCTCTAGTTTTCATCTGTAAAAGCCTGGGCCACGTGCTGTATGCGTGAACGACCTACGCAGTCTAGTTGCATATGTTGGGTAGGTAGAATTGCATAGGTTGCATAGTTAATTCAAATCTAAATAACAACCAATTCGTAACAACAATCTAAAATGACAAATAGCTTCCACTTCAACATTATTATCGTCACCCACACAAATGTGCCTTTTGTTATCACTTAGTGTCTAACAACTTAGGCAATCCTATATAGACATACTTATATGAGTAATTACACTAAAATTTATCCACTAAGTGTATCTAGGTACAGAAATTATATTAACTTCAGAACAAACAAAATAAAAGTAATACCTTTCTGAGCACATCAAGCGTGATACTTGGTACAATCATCCTTTTTGTGTCCATCCTTCTTGAAAAAATGGTAGGTAAACTCAAACTATCTCTTTTGCTTTTTAGGTGAAACACCTATAGTTTCATTGAACTTTAGTTTCCTTTTACTTTTGTCCTTGGAAATAGATGCTAGGTGAGTACTTTCTGTCTTGTCTTGCTTTAGTCTTTCTTCTTCTTGCACATAATGAGAAATTAGCTCATTAAGAGTCCATTTCTCCTTCTGACAGTTATAACTGATTTTGAATTAACTGTATTGTGTAGGAAGAGAGATCAAAACAAAATACACGAGTAAGTCAGTGTTATTGTTCAATATATACATCAAACTCAAGAAATTGAATAGAATGCTTTGGCACATTTGCCAAATCTAAACAAAATTACGAGTAAATTTTTGTCACATAAATCGAACTAAATTTAAAGTTTGAGTAATTATTTGACGCATACATCGAACTTAAGTATGTTTAAAGAGTTGTTCATTATGTATACCAAACTTAAGAACATTTCTTAACCACAAAGAACTTTCCTCGATCTGCTCTAAGTGCATACACATAATCCAAGAATTCTCGGAAAGGAAAAAGACAACAACAACAAAACTTCAAAAATCTAGTCAAGATAGAATTATAGCAAAATTGATAACTTACAACAAAATAAGATTTTGAAGTTTTGCTAGTTCCTTTGGAATGGTCATGTGTAGTAAACTAAACTGAAGAAATATTGAATAGAATGTTGTTTGGCCCATACACCAAACTTCAAAGAACAAAATTACAAGTAATTGTTCAACACACACATGAAATGAAATTTTTTTGTGTAATTGTTCGACACATATGCCAAACTCAAGAACGTGTAGAATATTATTTGGAACGTATGTCGAACTCATAAATGTATACCGAATTGAATTATATGAGGTAAATTTTTAGAAGCACAATCAATCTCCAGAGTCCAAAAACATCAACGTCCTTTAAAAAATTAGATGCTAAACAAAAGAATAAAAGATTTTGTAAGTCGATTAATTACTAATAATACTCCATTAATTTATTAATAGTTCATAGAGTACAATAAAATACAATTCCTAGAATGATACATAACCAACTTCAAATTTTGTTTAAACACAAATTTCTTGTAGATGTTTTTAAGGATATTAATATAATAAATACATTGTGTGTTTTTCTTTTTGAGAACCATAATTAGCATGAAACTTATATATGATTAATTGATAGTACTTGCAAGTGGAAGTATGACTTTATATTGACTTTACCCTTTTCATATCCTCTCTTTAGTTTATAGTCTAAGATGGTCTTTTATCCTTGTTACATGTTATTTGCTATTTTTTTTTTTGTAATAGAATACAAACTTCACGATGAATTTATAGAATCAATTCTAGAAAAAAATATTTCAAAGTTTTTTTACAATTGTTTTATCCATCTAGAAAAAATAAACTAAATACGATGATATTTTGTCTATGTATGTGATAGTCAATGTTTATTGATTGCTTTAGGATTTATAATTATTGATTTGAAAATCAAAATCTCCGTGCAATTGTTGATCATCTACAAAATATATTTAACCTTTTAAGTTAAATACTTGTGATGATACTAATATTGGTTCTCAAGTTCTTGAGGTGAGGGAATGATGATTTGCAAGCTTGACAAGTATGTTTAGATCTTGATTAGCAGAAGTAACTTCTTTAGGAAGGAAGAAATGATGATAACTTATGGTGGAATGTCAAAGAAGCTTGTCACTATTCTATGTAAGACATTGATTTTTTTTTCAAGCTTGTAGCTAATTCTAATGTTAACTTGGCAAACTGTTGGATCAAATTTATTTGTGGATATATGTTTGGTCAAACAAAAACTTACTGGTGGAGACTATTGGAAAAATCTATCTTGTAGATGACTAAGCTTTCTCATTTACCATCTGATCTTTCTTTTTTGACTCCTTGTTTTGTAAATCATATTATTTTCTTCTTCTAATGGTTTCATTCATGATAGCAATTGACTTTGTTGTATATGGTAAAAGGTAAGATTTTCAACAACAAATATTTGAATTATAGATAATTGGTCTTTGAAATTTATGAAATTTATCATGTTTTATACTACCATTTTTACCAATATGTCATGACAGACTCCTCCATATGCTGTAGCAATTTCAATGTCAGTCAAAGGACATAAATAAGAAACTTCATGAGGAATTTCAAAGTCTTCAAGTTAAACACAGTCTATATATCCTTTTCAAAAATTTAAGGATTTGTAAAATCTTTTAAAGAATCTTCTAATATTTGCATACGAGCATTCGTAGAGTCTAAGGGGATTTCCAATTTCAAGATTCTATACGTTCTTATTATGAGTGTTTAAGTTGCAAAAATCCTTTTTTTTGTGTACTTTATTATTAGTATATACAAAATCTTTGCTGGCAACTTCTAATGGTTTGATATTTACATAATATAACTAACTTCTATAGTTAATCTTCTATTTGTGGGTTTTCTTTGTTCTTATCGTCTATATTTAATACTAGAATCAACTATAATGGTATTTAAAATAATTGTTTATCTTTTTATGAGGTATGCTACACCACTTAAACAATTGTCTACTGTCAAGTGATATAATGATGCATGGTTGTTTCTTTTACTTTTGTTTTAAATGCTTTCACATTTTACCATGTTTCGAAATATTTTTTCTCTTGCATATGTGGTCTTCTTACACAACTCAAAATTCATACCCACGTTCTGTCTTAATTTAGATTTAACATTACCATTATATTTAAACTAAGGGTCCATTTGATAAAACTTTAGTTTTTGAATCTAAATGTAAAAGTTAACTTTTGACTAGAAGTTGTCATACTTCAATTTCTGAAAATGTAAAGGAATTACTATTTCAAAAGATACATGTTTCTGAAAAGTTGATAGTGTTTGGTAAAATTGTTGGACTATTATAACTTCTGAGGAAAAGTTATCTACTCAAAAGTTTTACCAAACGGACACTAAGGTATCGTTTGGTAAAAATTTTGGAATAAATTTTAAATGTAGAATCTTGATTTTGTATACGTAAGTCGATGTGGAATAGTTGTAAGATTATGAATGTAAAATTTGTTTAATGTAAAAGATAGATTCTTTCGTAATCAATCTAAAGTTGAATTCTCAAATAATATTCTCACATAATCAGTTTTGCCTCGACTAATGTGTAGAATTTGTTTTCAATAGTTATTTGGTTTAATTAGTTGTCATATCAAGATTCTAGGATTATCTACAAGCACAATTTTTACCAAATGATGCCTAAGTAACATTTTTTGGTTATTTGCACTAGCTTTCCAAATTTGATTTTCTCGCGTATTCCTTTTTGGTCTCCAATGTTGTCAATATTTATTTTAAAAAAGTATTACTTATTAGGAAATTCAATCGATAATCTTTCAACAGTTTCGAAATTCTTGACTTTATTTCCAATAATGAACTAATTTCCCTTCCCCCATATGGACATGTTTTTGTAGTTTAGGAAGTAGTTGATCGTAAGAATAATAGAAGTAACAAAAATTTTTTAGGGAAAGTTTACAAATATATTATTAGATTCATGTTTAAATAAGTATTCTTGATATATTCTAATATTCAAACTCTATATGAGTTGCTAAATAGCTTTAAAAGTGTTAAGAAATCTTTTCAAAATCATCTCATGTATGACAATCATCTCTGCTTATTTTAAAAAAAAATTACTTTTCATAGAAAGATAATATATTATTCTTGGTATTCCTAAATCCTCGTATTGATGATTGTTGTACATGAACATCAAAAACAATTGATAAAGGGACAAGTAATGGCTTTTGGACAGTAAGGATTTCTATCATCTTACCTTTCTCTTATAAAATGTACTTTTGAAGATGACATTGAAATTCATTTCTTTATTGGAAAATAACTATAACTTCAATGTTGGAAATCAATTATTAAGTTTTTTTGGAAAAATAAACATTTTGTGAAACTAATTGCCAAGTTATGAAATGAATTGGTTAATATTGAGATAGAATAGAAGATAGGAAATTAGGAACACTTAAATGAAATCACAACCTATGGGTAGTCATCTCAATTAATCTTTAGTCTTGGTATTCCTCAAATCTTTCATAGATATATGATATATCTCCCCAACGTTGACTGAACCGTGTGGTCTCTGTGAAACGTGATTCTTGTTGTGACCTCCCGTGTATGTCTTCCGAGAGAGGGAGACGAACAAGACCGTGTAGGCCACTACATCTAGTAGCCCGTACGAAGGATACATAAATAAAACCTTGCATCTAAAGTCTTGCACTTGCATATACAAGTAACGTACATCTCAAAAGAAACAACCTCACACTAGTAGTGTAACCTTAAGTGATTTCCAGTGTCCCACACACAAACAAGAATCCCTCAACTTGCAGAGGCACCAGCTTCTGCATTCCACTTCACTAGGAGCTTCTTGGTGTACTCCACCAACTTATCTGTCTCCGGCATGACTCCTTCCACGGCCTCCTCAGCGCAGAACCTCTCCGACCATCCAACCAGCAGAGGCGTGCTCTCCTCGTTGAGGAACTTCACACCCTTCACCTTCTGGGTGGCATTGAGCACGGCCAAATGGCCGCCCAAGGCGATGTCGAGGTAGCCGATGCCGTCCCCGCCGAAGAAGGGCTTGCCTTTGCTGCATTTCTCGAATGCGCCTTCAAGCAATTGCGTGGCCGCGATGAGCTGCTCGGAGTATGTCATCCTCTCCTCGTCCGTTCGGCCCATCGCAAAGCCCAGTAGGGAAGGATACCACTGTGTTCATCACGTAAGAAGGAAGAAAGTTGGTCAATGGGGGTTTCAAACATATAAACAAACTTGTTAATAAATCCTAGATATGGTTCTCTTACTCATATACCAAAACATATGTTAATGTTAAGCTCATTGTTCATATCATTTCTGGTAGGGTCGAACATACCCAAAAGTTGCATGGTATATACCGAGACCAACCAACAGTACTTTGAATTACTACCAGCTGAGAATGCTTTTCTTACCTTCTCATCGATGTACACTGCCCAGAATCTCGTCATCGCACGATCATAGGGGTCTGCCGGGAGGATGTCGGCACCACCAGTCCAGACGGTATCGATGTACTCAACAATGATCATCGATTCACAGATTACACGGCCACCATGAAGGAGGACCGGGATCTTCTTGTAAACCGGATTGGATTTGAGCAACACTTCACTCTTTACCCCGAAGTTCTCTTCTAAAAATTCATAGCTCACTTTCTTCATGTTGAGAGCTATCCTTGGCCGCATCGTGTACGGACTTGGCCACGAGCCGATGAGCTTCACTTGGGCTTCCTTCTCTTCTGCCATTTCTTACTACTCTAGACTACTAGTCTGCTTCTCTTTTCTCTCCTGGAGAGTGGCAAATATATATATATATATATATATATATAGAGAGAGAGAGAGAGAGAGAGAGTAAGGTGGAGCGAACAATTCTTTATTTTTGTGAGGAAACTTGTGTCCCAATTTATCAGAACATGTTTGGAAGAATTCGTCAAAGTCCAATGATCCACTGAATACCACGAGAAAGAAGATATGAACCACCCATTAGTCAAATATGGCGTCCCTAAACAAATGAGAAATATCCTGTCTCTCGCATTCTTGTCTTCAATGAAAATCTTCTTTGCTTGGACTGCAAGTACTTCACTCAGTCTGTCTTTTACTTTTGTTAAGTTGAAACAGTAAATCTTCTACCTTAATTATCGTTAATATTATTTCCCTAATATATTTTTAGATAGAAAATTTAGATATAAGTTTTGAAAAAGAGAAAATTTTACATTCTGTTACAGTCATACAACAAATGTAGACCATGGAGTAGACACAATCAATGACTTTTAATTTTACTTCTTTCATGAAGATTTCTCTTTTAACTCCTTCATCTGATTCGATCCTCAACATGTCTAACTCTACTAGGGATCTTGTTACTAAGTGATTAATATCTTGTTAATTATTGTATTACACATCCTTTTGTGGTGAATAATAATATTGTTATTTTGTTAATACTTTGATTACATTACATATGTTTCTTTTTGATGGAAACTTAGTGTTCCATGTTGATTTGTAATTCTGAACATCTATTTCTCTCTTGATAGTGATGTTCATAGCTAAGGGAACAGTAAATAGTAATTTACTATTTTTCAAAAAAAAAAAACTTTTGCTAAGTTGAAAAAAACACGACGGTTCATTATATTTTCCTGTTAATACTAAGAAGAGTACATTTTCTGTATATCACAGATTAGGGAAAGAAATATAATACGGCGAAGTCTAACCACGGATACGAAACGCATGCTTCAGAGAATAGAAAGATCCACAATATAGAATGTAACTATGCCACAGCCAGAGCATTAATTCTATACCACTGGGAGCAGAGAGGCTTACAAGAAAAGAACACGTGCACAATAGATGACATAGCCATATGTAATTTGAATGTAACAGAAGTCAACCTCTACATGTAAAATACGTAAGAAAAACACATTATCGGTTTTCGGAGAATGTTCTTTGATCTTCTGTAGCTGTGCTTTCAGAGGAATCTGCGGATAGTTTCATAAACACCAGCTTTTGTAGGGGAAGCTGACCGTTGGAAAATGCAGTAAGTTCAGTGTCAATTAAGATTGTGTCTTCATCTTTGAACTCACCCCTCAAGATACCCTTTGCGAGCTCATTCTCCACATTCTGTTGGATCACACGTTTTACGGGTCTGGCACCATAGCTGGGATCGTAACCAAGGCTTCCCAGTAACTGAATCGCTGCATCGGTAACACGGATATTGATCTTCCGGTCAGCCACACGCATTTGCACTCTTTGTAACTGTCATGTACATGCATTTGAAAGGTAAGCTTCATGCTGTATAGAACAAATCAAGTCTAGACTAATGATAAAAGATTTAGACCTTTGGTCATGGTATCTCATGAATAAGGTAGTTGAAATGTTCACACATGAAAAACTTGCATTAAGAATTACAGTTAGGGTTAGGAAAATAATATAAAATCCTAGAATTCATATTTCCATAAGTTCCAACTGATGAGACAGTTGATTGGTAAAGCATACCTGTAGCCTGACAATGCTGTTAATTTGGTTGCGGTCCAAAGGCCTGAAAACTATGTATTCATCGACACGATTCATAAATTCAGGCCTAAAAACTGATCTTGCAGCATCCATGACCCTTTTCTTTATAATATCATAAGAAGAGTCTACTGGTAGGTTTTCATCATCAGTGTTGAGAATGTACTGTGAACCCACATTTGATGTCATAATTATAACAGCGTTGGTAAAGCTCACAGTACGGCCTTGTGAATCAGTAACTCGACCATCATCTAGTATCTGAAGGAAGACATTAAAGACATCAGAATGTGCTTTCTCTATCTCATCAAACAAGATAACTGCATAAGGTCTCCTTCGCACTATCTCTGTGAGCTGGCCACCTTCTTCATATCCAACATACCCTGGTGGTGCTCCAATCAGTCTAGAAACTGCATGCTTCTCCATATATTCACTCATATCAATTCTTACAAGAGCTTCTTCAGTGTTGAACATAGAAGAAGCAAGAGCCTTAGCCAGTTCCGTCTTACCCACTCCAGTGGGACCCAAAAACATGAAACTAGCAATTGGACGGTGAGGATCAGAGAGGCCAGCCCTAGAACGCTGAATTGCCTCTGCAACTGATTTAACTGCAGGGTCTTGACCAACAACACGCTTGTGCAGCTCTTCTTCCAAGTGAAGTAGCTTCTCTCTATCAGACTGTTGCAACTTTGAAACAGGGATACCAGTCCACTTACTCACAATCTCTGCTATGTCATTCCCTGTGACCTCCTCCCTGAGCATGGATTTCCCAGAACTAATGTAGTCATTTAATTCCTTTTCAGCACTTTGAAGTTGTCGTTGTAAGGAATTTAGGCTGCCATACTTCAACTCAGCAGCCAGATTAAGGTCATATTCACGTTCTGCCTGCTGTATCTCAAGATTTACCCTATCAATCTGACCGTAAAAATGAGAGAAAATAATGATTAATAACCAAGCAATCCAGAACAATCATTCTACATGAAGAATATATAATTATTGCCCTTTAGTATAGATCTTATTTTCACCAATACATTAATGAAAACACTCCAAATCGTGTCAATCTTGAACATAGAGTTTTGACATGAACAAACTGAGAATCAAACGGCAGAAGGGAAACGTATAAATCACTTCTCTCAAAAGACCAAACAGAAAGATGATAAAGCTAAGAAAATACAACAAATATGACAAAACAAGTGACTAACTGTGTCAAGTAAGATTATAGGCTATTAGTAATATTCAGGTTATTAGATATCCATATATCCATATCCAACTATACATATGTAATCCCTTCGTTAATGAGAGATTGATCGATTCTTCTACCCTAAAGTATCAAGAGCCTAACCCTAATCCACCCACCCACCAACAGATACACACTACCCTTGCCTTAACTTCCTTGTGCCGCCACCTCCCCCTGTGCTGCCGCATCGTCTAGAGCTGTCGCCCTGTAGCATCGGCTTTTCTTATCTCCTCCAACGGCTCCAATAGCCTCTACCGCTGATTAGGGATGCCCATATAGGTTGTGTGTGCCTTTCCACCTATTGTGGGGCATGTGTTTTGCCCCATACGTGCCTGTTGTGCCCTGATTACATGGGGCATGTGTTTTGCCCCATATGTGCCTGTTGTGGCCTGATTACATGCTGATGAGATCAATACGCTAGCATGTGTGCTGATTGCGGCAATTTCTGCCTGTGCTAAGGTGTTTGTGCTCCATTATGGACTCGTCTACGTACACCCCCTCCGACACCTCCCATGATCCCAAGGTGTGGAATCTAAGTGGTACAATGGTGAAACGCAATGGCAAAAACTATCTCCTTTTGGCAAAAGCATTCAGAGTGTTTCTCAGGACTCATAGGAAGTTGAAACACATCACGGAGGATCCTCTCTCACCGAGACACTCCAACTATGATAACTAATTTGCTACCGATTGCGACGTTATTTCGTGGCTTGCTAATAGCATGGAGAAAAACATTGCTTCGGATATTATGTTTCTTACCCCTACCAAGAGGATCTAGGACACCTTAAAGGAGACGTATAGCCATAAGAAGAACATTTCTCGGGTATTTAAGATCTATGAGTAGTTTTTCACTCTTCAACAAGGTGATTGCTCAGTTCAAGAATTGTATACCTCCCTCCGTGCTATGATGGATGAAATGGATGTTCAAATGTGAATACTACAGGAATATTGTAAGGGTTTGGCAGTTGCTAAGTTTTTGTCTACTTTTCGTCCTAAGATTGCTTCTCAGATTCGTCGTTAGGTACTTGGTGTTGAGACAGTTCCTTCGCTTTCTTCTACATTTGATCATGTCCTTCGCATTTCTACTGGGACATCTTCTCTTCTTAACTAGCAGGCTATGATTAGCCTAACTCGTGGTCGTGGTCAAGGACATGACAAAGGACACAACCTTAGAGGCAATCAGGGAAGTAGGAAGTGTGATCATTGTGGTTGCTTTAATCATATATCTGAAAAATACTAGAATAAGTTTGGCAAACCAGAATAGACGTAGAATGTTATGACAAGTAAATCTAATGATACCGAGACCATTCTAGATACAGTTGCAGTTCCAAGGCAAAATATGAGCATTTTCTGTAATTCCAGGCTAGCCAGCAGTCCACTACAGCTACTCAAGTTTCCATGTTAGGTATTGATGCCTATGTAGCCTTTAAAGATAGTTCCTCGATTATAGACTCTAGGGTCTCAACCCATATGACTTGTTTACCAGACGTTCATTCTATCTCCATTGTTGATGGTAAGTTATGTTCTATAACTGGTGAAGGGATTGTTCAAGCCACTTCACATCTCTCTCTTGATAATGTTCTCTATATCTTGATTTTCCTGTTAATTTACTTTCCATTAGTATTATTACCAAAATCTGCTCTATGACCTTTTTTCCATATCACTATACTTTTTAGGACCTTAAGTCAAGAAAGAGGATTGATTTGGGTTATAAATGTAGTCATGGATTGTACCTACACGTTCGTGATGTAGTTCCTAGGGGTCTGTTGTCTTCCATCAGTGTGCAAGAGCCTCCTCTCATCTGACATTATCATCTTGGCTACCCCTCGCTTTGCAAGCTTCAACAAGTTTTACCATGATTGTTTGTTGAATCCTTTGAGTAAGTCGTGTCAACTAAGTAAGCATCATTGTGCTACCTATCGTCATCCGTCTAAGTTTGTCAATAATAGTCCTTTTGAGTTAATTCATTCATATATTTGGAATCCTTCTCATGTGTGTTCTCGTTCTGGGTTTCGATACTACATTGTCTTTATTGATGATTATTCTCATATGTCTTAGGTATACTTATTGAAAGACAGAGCTTATGTTCCCGATGTAATAAAAAAAATATGAAATAAAAATCCAATTTTCTGCTTCTCCAAAAATATTTCCGATAATGTGTTGGAATTCATTTAACATGAAATTGATGTTTTTTGTACTTCTTTGGATATGTTACATCAAAGTAGTTGTTCTCGTACCTTTCAACAGAATAAGGTTACTGAGACAAAGCATTATCATATTTTAGATGTCACTTGCATCCTCATAATTCATATAAATGTTCCAAAGCTTTTTTAGTCTAATGTAATTCTCACGACCTCCTATCTTATCAATCGAATGCCCTTCCTCTGTTTTGTTTGGTGATATTCTATTTTATCATCTTTGTAATGATGATACTTTGTTTCATCTCTCTCCTAGTGTATTTGGATATATTTCTTACGATCAAGGCCTCTTCCTTAGATTTGATAAGCTTACACTTAGATCGGTCAAATGTATCTTTGTAAGGTATTATTGGACTCAAAAAGGATTTCGATGCTATAATCCAACTACTCTGTAGTCCTTGTATGTGTTAATGTTTCATTTATTGAGTCCACACCATTTTATGGGTCTTCCTCTCCCACTACGCCTCCTGTTTTAGTTCCTCTACCTACTCCAATTGATAATTCCTTGTTTAATGGTTGTGATGGCACTTTTATAACTTCTCCTCACGCATTGCAAGTATATACTCATTGACCTAAGCAAGCTCCATAGGCTTCATTGCCTACTAATTTCATTCTCATGCCAACAAGTCCAGCCCCTTCTGACTTAGAAATACCTATTGCTCTTTGATGAGGTAAGCAAGTCTATTATTGTTCATCTTATTTCTCATTTTGCTTCTTATGATCGTCTTCACCTCACCTTCTATCAAGTTATCTTGTCTATTTCCTCTATATTTGTTCGAGGAACTATGAAAAAGCTATTCTCCGTCCACAGTGGAAAGCTACCATGGATAAGGAAATGTAAGCCTTGCTATGACGTAGAAGATTGGTTATGATTCTTCACTGATGATGCGAAAAATGCCCCACATGGTTCGAGAATATTAGTCAATGATAGGCCCTTGGTCAACAAAGAACCTAAAGCCATGGAGTATCACCAAAAGCACCGCCTAGCGAAACAACTCAATACCATGAACAATCGCCTATGGTACACCAACCGGACAATAACTCCCATATCCAACAGGGCACCAAACTTGTGGCCGCTCAGGCCATCGAGCGCCAAGCAGCTTTCGTAAATGCAACAACACTCTACACTCACTGTTTCACCAGTTTCCATCCTTGGAGCCGGCCAAGTCCCGTTTGGCAACAACAAGTCTTAGCACTCAAAGTATGCGACCCTCAAAGTGCACCTTTTCGATAAGACTATCCGAATCTATCCCACAAGATTTTCTGACTACCATATCTGAAGCATTTACTCTGCCTACAACTAGCCACCTGCAGTAGTCCACAATCCTTAGTATCTTAGAAAAATCTTTCGTAGATCACACCTTTCAATCTACCTAGGGACACATCAATAGCCTTTGACAACCCTCTGGTGTGCAACTCTCTCCTTTATCTTAGGACACACTAGTAGTGAAAACTCTTGCCACCACTTAAGTATAAATATACCATCCCTCCCTGCACCAACACACGACACAGGTTTAAACAAACATAACCAAACTCAACACAACTCCACCCACACCACTGTAGGATCGAAAGGCTTCTCTAGAGAGGGAGTGAATAGAGAATTTTACTTTTTAATATTACTATAACCAATTTTAACAATAATCAGAAATGATAAGTAATATGATTTATGAAATTATACTTATCATGCACACCAGAATTAAAAGCACAAGAAGGAGATGAGAGTAATTGAAAAACACAATCAATTTATAGTAGTTCGGCAACCCCACCTAGTCCACTCCTCAAGACCCTCTTGAAATTTTTCCTTTATTCTTAAATAAAAAAGAACATACTTGTTGGTAGTTCCACCAACTCCTCTCTTGCTCTTTCCACTTCTCTAACCTCGAGAAGCTAGAACCCTTTCTTTGAAGCTTTACAATCGAGATCTTTTCTCACAAGGCTTGATTACAACAATTTTCTTTACAGAATGCTTGTGAGGAGAGTAAATGATTAAAGGAATAATGAATTACAAGTATTCAAGGTTTTTCTTTAAGGAGGCATAAATGAGTCCTATTTATAACCAAAAGACCTTCATCAATTGTGTCTAACGACCACAATAACGGTCACAAACGGTTAGTCCTTCGGTATGCCGTTTTGTCCTTCGGTGTGCCGTTTTGTCCTTCAGTCTGCATTTTTCGGGCAATTCGATATGCCGTTTTTATTTCGGTATACCGATTTCTCCTGAAACGGTATGCTGTTTTCTATCGATATGTCGTTTCTGCATTTTTCTTTGATTCCTCAGCTTTTTGGAATTCCGACGTACGTTCCGTTTTCTTCTGTTTCGGTATGCCGTTTTTCTTCGGTATGCCAATTTGCGTTTCCTCTTCATGAAATCGGAAGTTCGATGAGTGTACCGTTTCTTCTAACGTACGTTCCGTTTTTCCCTGACTTGGTATGCCGTTTTTCTCTTACGGTATGCCGTTTTTGTCTGAACGGTATGCCAAAATTTCTTCAGTATGCCGTTTTTGATATGAACTGAGAAACTTAATGAATATATGATTTTTGTCCTTAACAACTTAATCCTTTTTCTGAGTATAAATTTACAACAATTAATTACATTTGTATAATCATCAAAATAACCAAAGATATTTCTAACAACCACAACTTTGCCCATGCCACCAGGGAGCTTAAGGCACTAAATGCCACCCTCGCTTCTTCTACCACCCTCGAAAGGGTCGTGACTTCTCCTCGCAATAACTCAGTTCTTCCCAACTCTGCTAAAACCTAATCTTCCGCATTTCTAACTTAGGCATCAGAGAGTCCTTAGCCTATGATTGGACATCCTTTCACCGACCTCTCCTTCCTATCCTGAAGCCCGTGCAAGTCTCCCACTACTACTCCCATCACTGCTACTATAGCTACTCCCACCGTTATAGACTCCCCACCGCAGCCACCATTGCCACTACTGTAGTTGCTCCCACTACTTCAGACTCCCCACCGCAGCTACCATCGCCACTACGCCCACCTTCGCCACTGCATCGTAGACCACAGTGGCAAACCGCCCCCTCGAGCCCGATCCAACGATGGAAGGTCCTGCACTCAAAACAACCACAAGAACCCATGTGCAAGCCACCACGTTCCAAGGGGGTCGGATCACTCGCCTAATAAATGCTTGTAATGTTGGTTGTAGATGCATTTACACTATTAAACGCAAAAACGGATCAGTTGATCGGTACAAAGCTTATTTGGTAACATGTGGGTTCACAAAGATATTTGGTGTTGATTATGCTGAAACATTCTCTCATATGACTTGGTTGAATTCCATTCATTTGTTGCTCTCTATCTTTACAAATCAATCATGGGAGATATATTAACTTGATATCAAAAACACCTTTCTCTATAGCGATCTTGCATAATGAGACCTCATTGAGTAACCATCAGCACATGTTTAAGGAGAAAATACTATCTACCACCTCAAAAAGGCAATTTATAGCCTTAAACAAAATCCAAGAGTAGGGTTTGAAAAATTCAGTAACATTGTTATGACAGTAAGTTTTAAGCAGTGTGTTGTTGACCACTTCGTGTTCTTGAGATGCACTAATGGCATTGTTGTTCTGGTTATATATGTTAATGATATACTTTTGACCGACAATGACAATAGGAATTAAATAGGCTAAGAATTATCTAAGGAAACATTTTCTTACAAAGGACATGGGAAAGCCTAGATATTTCCTTAAAATAGAGTTTGCATATGGGAGAGCTAAGATGGTGTCATTATAGAGTATGTCCTTGATCTTTTCCACTCCGATTGATTTATACCTAAACATTTAGGACAGGTCCTCTGAATTATTTGTAGAAGTTGGACAATATAGAAGACTAATTGGAAAATTAATTTACTTAACTGTCACACATCTAAATATTTCATATGTAGTTAGTCTCCTCAACCAGTTCATGCATGAACTACAAATAGTACATTGGAGATGAACACTACATGTACTAATATACATTAAGGGTGCATCAGGAAAATGTCTTATTTATCAAAAACATGAACATCTACAGGTTGAAGCATACTTTGACTCAAGCTATACTAGAGACAAAGGGATATTGAAAATCAACTTCAAATTATTGTACCTATATTGGGGGGAATTTGGTTACCTTCTAATGCAGTCTCTAGATCCAATACTGAAACGGAATATAGGTTTACAGCACAAACCTCATGTGAACTTATGTGGCTCAAGTCTCTCCTAATAGATTAAGTTTACCTGTGTAAACACCTATGTCAATGCACTGTGATAATCAAGTGGCCATATTCATTGTTAAAAATTCTATCTTTAATAAGAAAATAAAACATATTGAAGTTGACTGCTACTATGTGTAAGACAGTCACGAAAGGAATCATCTTTACTCCTTATACTCCTTTCATAGAACAACTTACTAATATTTTTACCAAGGGTCAAACGTTAGGTGTTTTTGAGTCTCTTTGTAACAAACTAAATATAACAAATATATATGTTCTAGTTTGAAAGAGGGTGTAAGTAAGATCATAGACTATTAGTAATATTTAGACTATTGAATATCCATATATCCATATCCTACTATATACATGTAATCCCTTTGTTAATCAGAGATAGATTGATTCTTCTACCATAACAAACCACAATAGCACAGGAATTGAGGACAAACTTGTTATGTAAATATGAATTTTTCAAAAGTTAGAAAATAGAAGAAATCTTTTAAGAGAGTTGAAACCAAATTAGAAAACATTTGAAAGAGATATGGGCACGTAGGAAAAATAATGTGCTATGACAAAAAAAAAAAATCCAAAGCTAGGATTTAGGTGAAAAATACATCAGATTCAATGCTAGAAAACTTATCTTAACTTAAACTTGACAGCCTCAAATAATACCTCAAAACAAGATTTAAACCATTTGGAAAATATAAAAGTGGACCCAAATAATAACAGACATTCTTTTTTGGTAGATGTAAGAGAATGGCAGCGTAGAATTTCAAAATAACACACATATTTTTTCCACTTGGGAGATGTAAGAGAGTGACTATTATAGTTAGAGAATAGGATTCATGCATTACATATCTAAAGAGAATACAACCTCCTACATATATATGTATATGAGAAAACTTACTTAACCTACAAGGAACCTCTTAAACAGATACAAACAAGATCTGTAAAAAGATTCATATAAGGATCCACTTATTCTAACACATTCTAACATTTCCTCCTAAGCTGGAGTATACAAATCTATCATACCCAACTAGTCACACAAGGATTGATAATTACTAGAGAAGACAATTTTAGTGAACACATCTGCAAGTTGAGATGAGGAGGAGGTGTGAAGAGTAGTAATCTGTCCATCTAGAACAACATTCCTAATAAAATGATAATTAATATCAATATGCTTGGTTCTCTCATGAAACATTAGATTACTTACAATGTAGATTGCAGCTTGATTGTCACAATATATAGACATAAAACTAACAAAAAGAAACCCAATTGCTGTCAATAGAGACTTTATCCACATTAATTCACAACTTGTATGTGCCATTGCTCTATACTCGACTTTGACACTAGATCGAGACACAACATTCTGTTTCTTATTTTTTCAAGTGACAAAATTTCCTCCTACAAACATACAATAGCCAGTGACCAACATAACGTGAATCAAATTAGCCAGTGACCTTGAGTTACCTACGATATTTGTAGAGTGAACCTTTACTCGTAGCACTTTCAAGTAGGAGAGAATACGCAAAGAAGCCTTCCGACATACCGGTCTGAGTTTGTTCATGAATTGGCTAACCAATCGCACAACAAGTCACCTATACCACCCAACATCTTCAAACATTTTAGAGGATTCATCCCACAAGCCTAAACTAGGATCAATAGGAGTCTTCGCAGGCTCGCAACCAAGCATCACTATTTCCTACAATAAGTCAAGTACCTATTTCCTTTGAGACATTGCAATTCCATCCCTTATATGAGTAATCTTAATTCCCAGGAAATATTTAGGCCTCCCCAAGTCCTTCATCACAAAGTGCTTCTTATGGAAATCTCTGCTTTCCTGAATCCCCGTATTATCACAGTCAGTCACAAGAATATCATCCACATATACTGCCAAAGCAAGGAGCTCAGTGGCCTAGACTGCCAACAACTGAGGCCTAGGCTGGCAACAGCGGTAGGAAGGGCCAACAATGAAGGCAAGTGCCTTGGACTAGCGACAGTGTCTTCAGGCTCCTCTCCTTCATCCTTTTAAAATTTTAAAAGCTAGGCTCTTAATACCATGTTAGAGTAGCTAGAGAGTAGGATTCATGTATTGCATATCTAAAGAAAATACAATCTCCTCTATATATAGGAGATAACTTACTTAAACAGATACACATAAGATCCATATAAGGATCCATACAAGGATCCACTTATTTTAACACATTCTAACAGTGACATTTAAGGGTTTTCAATGGATTAAGCAGGAAGTTTCCTAAAGTTTGATTCCATGATTAGATCTCAAGTTAAACAACCAGGACTGCAATTGTGCGTTTAAGGAGCAAGATGCATTGTGCCAATATGCACTAAATACCTCTTCTTTAATGGACTGAATGTGTGTCATAATGGTTTTCTCATGTTCCCATTGCTCAGTAAGTTCTGCCTGCTTCTCTTTCAAAAGAGATAACTCCGATTCAAGGCGACTTAGTCTATCTTTTGATGCTTTGTCTGTATCATTTGTTAGAGAAAGCCTCTCCATCTCTAACTTTAATACAGAACGATTTATCTCATCTAGTGCTGTTGGCTTCGAGGTAATCTCCATCTTCAGTTTTGCAGCAGCCTCGTCAACCAGATCAATAGCTGTGAAAGGAAACTAGGAATAAATATTCTCTTACAAGAATAAAGTCTTTGATGTGATGCTCAACTTGTTGCCAACACAAGTAAGAAATAACAATGCCAGCATACTGTCTCTTATGCACCATGGAAATGCTATAGGGAAAACTCAGAAGTACACCAGGCAGTACCTTTGTCTGGTAAGAATCGTCCACTTATATAACGATCTGATAATATCGCAGCATCCACAAGTGCTGTATCAGAGATGCGAACTCCATGGTGTAGTTCATATCTTTCACGTAAACCCCGAAGTATGGATACTGTATCTTCTACAGAAGGCTGATCAACATAAACTTGCTGGAAACGGCGTTCTAAAGCTGGATCTTTTTCAATGTATTTTCGATATTCATCAAGGGTTGTTGCTCCAATGCAACGCAGCTCTCCCCTGCCAAGCATTGGCTTCAACAGATTACCAGCATCCATTGCCCCATTTGTGGCACCTGAAATAAGGTTAATACGTGCTGATCAGAGGTTATCTGTTATGTAAGTTATCAAAAAGCAGGTACAATCCTACTAAAATGTGTTTGCATACTCAGAATTGAGCTGAGCTACAGCAACAAAACTACTCTTACCATGCGAATTTAGTTAAAACTACAGCAAGAACACTAATCCGTTATCTGGCAATGCTAAAAGTTTCTTTTTCATGGAGACACATAAATTAGTTATGATATCAGATTAGTACAGACAAATTGCAAGTGATGATCCACTTTGTTGTTTGCATTCATCATGCATCATGACATATATTAAGCAGAAGGAATAAGATATCAATAAAAAAATTGAAAATATCACACACATCTTTTTTGGAAATACTAGTGCAGTGGTAAATCAAGCTTTGAAATAGTAGAACATATTCTAATGGTTAAAGAAAATGAATTTTTATCATTTTATTCAATTGAATGGAACTTACGAAGCAAGCATCAGTTTTGCACCAAAGTGCGTGAATTAGGTTAGAGAAGACAGTATGGCGTGTCTTATCAGAATTTCCAAAATGTAGAAGTTGAGAGTCTATATCTTAAGTCCTCTTTTTAAGTTAGGGTTTAGATTTGTGCTCTCTTGGGAATCTCGTACATGGTTTATTGTAGACATACTAAAAATTGTCAAGGGCTTAACGCATCAAATCGTAATACGAATACATCAGTAAGTGTCATCATAATCTACATCTTCCCACCTTAAAAAAAATAGTGAAAGAACTTCACTCTCCCATTTATACAAGCTCTGTTGTTCCTTACTTCGCTTTTGACTTAGTTGCTCATTTCACAATGATAATGAGTCAAGGAAAGATTGTTTGAATTCTCTCCGTGGTGCATAAGGCAAGCCAATAAACGCTAGTAGAGCCAGATGAAGAAGAGGCTTGCTTCACTGGGCCTCACTCCCTAGAAAGTAAAAATACACTAATTCCCAAATACCTACGCCATACAGTTAGAGCATTTGTATCCTCTTTGATAACCCAGTTAGTGAAACTTGAATACAATCTTGAAGTGGACCTTTCATCTTGAATTGATCTTGGTGCCTTTGCCTTCCCCCATGCTTGAGGCTTGTGCAAACGTTTTAAACTAACTATCCTTCTTCAAGTGAGTTTCCCACATAAATTACCAAAAAATAAGACCAATATAATACTAAAACTAAATAATGATGACAATCATTGCAAGTAATAAAGGCTGCAGCCATGGAAGACCCAAGGTTGGACCTATGGAGAGTATCTGTACCTGCCCCAACAACCGTGTGGATCTCATCAATGAACAGAATCATTTCTCCTTCTGATTCAGTGACTTCCTTCAGGACGGCTTTCAGTCTGTCCTCAAATTCTCCTCGGAACTTTGCACCAGCAATAAGTGCACCCATGTCAAGGGAAATTAACTGTGCAACAAAAATTAATATTAGTTTGGACCTTACAAACTGAATAATATTAAAATCCTGGCATATCTTGAATCACCACAGCTACTTAAAGCTGTTTGAAAAAAATGCATGCATTTTCTGTGAATGACAAATTGCTGACAATAACCAGAACTGAGGGCAAATAATTGAGAATGTCTCGGGGGGCTACAAATAAGGGAAAAAAACTGTTCTAAACTAAAAGCCAAAGAAAATGGAAGAAAAATCAAACATATAAGGTTGCCTACTACTTTGCAATTTAAAAATTCAGCCAGTTTTATAATGAAGAAAATAATGACAAATTGCAGACAATAACTGAAACTGAGAGTAAATAATTGAGAATTTCGCAGGGGCTACAAATAAGGAAAAAAACTGTTCTAAACCATACATCAAAGGAAATTTGAAGAAAAATCAAGCATATAATATTGCCTACAACTTTGTGACTTAAAAATTCAGCCAGTTTTGTAATGAAGAAAATAACATGCATACAAGTCAACATAATTCATAATGTGCTCGATTTATGGATTTGATTAACACAATTAATACTGGGTATTTCAATTTCTAATATTTATGGTTTTAAAAAAACAGCTCAGGTGCTTCGTTTTCTTAATTGTAAAATGCAAATATATCTCCCTTTCTTCAATAAAATAATCAACAATTTCTAGTCTTTTTTCAAGGTCAGTAAAAAGATGAACATTTACTTAACATTTAGAACTGCAAACATTACAGGTTGCTTTTGTACATCTTTCACTCTTCAAGATTTTTCTTTTGGTCAGAGAAAGAGACTTGTCTTTGAGAACCTTTAATAGACTTTTGTAACCTAGTGGTCCATGAAATATGATGTAAAATTCATATAAAAACAAAAGGTCCAAGACTTGGCATGAGCAAGAAATCCAAAGAATTGGAACAATTTGTTACTTAGAAACAAATAGCATTTTCAAGTAGGCTAGACATTAGGCAGAGGCATGAATATAATTTTCAAACAATTTCAAATTAAGAACATTTTTATATGTAGAATTCAGACCATTCAGGATACAAATTTCTGCACATACACTATCTGACAAAAAGCTGAACTAGCCCAACCAGGCAATAAAAATGAAAACACAAAGAAAATGCAGCAGATGAGCATGGTTCAACTCAAAAAATAGACTTGTCTTTGTGCAAAACCTTCCCTCAGTTCAATTTAAATTAAAATAACACACCAATGCCAGTTTTGTTTCAATTAAAAGAACCTGGCCCATGTCCAGTTCAATGTACAAGGGGCATATGTGACCCACCTCAAGGAAGCACGTGCTAATTAGGGCTGGTGATGGGCATAATTCTCTACTCCCCCACTCCTACTTCAGCTATATGGAGCAAGATGGAGACAACAATGGCAGAGACCAGGATGGATGTCTCTGGTACATATGAACGGTATAGTGCACCAGGATCCATACAGCAGAGTAACATACTAGCATATGTGTCCTATACATGTGGAATGATTTCTTGCACCTGAATTCATGTAGTAGAAATGTGTATTCATCCGGGATGCCGAGTAGGATGTGGGATAAATTTGGCTAATCCTCTTATACTTCTAGTTAAGACTTAAGACCCAAAATACCCAATGACGCAGGTGAAAGGGTGTTCAGAGGTATCAAGGTACCACATCTTTTAAGTTGTACATCAGAGACAGCAAGTTGACACTTTGGCATGCAAAGAACAGTACCGTACACTGCTCCACAGAAGTATGAAAAGAAAAAAAAAAGGTATATAGTGATAGTTTTACTTTTCATTGTAGTAAATAGGGATATTGAAAAAGGAATTTTCGAATTAGAATTGGGCCAATGTCAAGAATTAAAAATAAATAAAGAATGTTGTTTGTTATACATGGTAAGGTTTTTTCTGCCCATGAAAATGGTTAGACGGATGATATAAAGAGAGGCTAAAAAAGGTTTTTCACAGTCAACACCCTTGCATTAAGAACAAAGTTGTCTAGTTAATATCCTTAGAACACACACTGCAACTTGTTCCTGTAATTAATTTGTCTCAGAACATTTATTTATATATCATGAATCAAATGATTGATCTTGACGGCAAGCATATGAAAGTATCCTTTCACATATTGTGGGGTCCAACAACAAAAAAGTGGTTCAATTGCATGAAAAATCATCATATTCCACAGCAGAAAAATGAAAAAGTAAAACAAACATGTCATTGACTTACATGAAAACAAAATCACAAAAACTACAGAACAACATAAACATTAAAAAAGAGAAAGACCGTGCACCTTACGGTTCATCAAAGATTGAGGAACATCACCTTGTACTATTCTTTGGGCAAGCCTGTCAGAGTTTCCACATACGCCTCTTATGAGAAACCTCAGAAATTATCTTGATATATTCAAAATGCAATCATTTTTTGTAGTTTGTGTTACAACTTTAGCTCATACCCTTCAGATATAGCAGTCTTCCCAACACCAGGCTCTCCAATTAGTACAGGATTGTTCTTTGTTCGCCTTGAAAGAATTTGTATGCATCTGCGGATTTCATCATCTCTTCCTATAACAGGGTCAAGCTTACCACTCCGGGCCATGGCAGTCAAATCTTTTCCATACTTTTCTAATGCCTCATACTTTCCCTCGGGGTCTATGATTTAGTCAATAGTGTGTGTATCTTTAGCCAAATTCTAACTTAAAATCAAGTTTGAAGATAAGTAGATCATATAGAAAAGCATGATTACTAAAACATAATCTAACATCTTAATGCTGCAAGCCTTAACATGTTATAAACATTCCTATGTTTACCTTGATCAGTAACAGTATGACGTCCCCGAACAGCTTGTATTGCAGATGAAAGAGTCTTGAAAGATATTTGAAAATCCTTAAATAATTGTTTCCCAAACCGTTTGTCTTGTGCATAAGAAAGAACAAAATGTTCAACTGACACAAAGGAGTCACCATACTCTTTCTTATATTCCCTAGCTTTCTGGATCAGAGATTCCAAGTCTTTTCCTAGCATAGAACCTGCCGATTCACCTAAAACCTGCATAAGTTATAAATCACTTGGCTGAAGGGTAACTCAAGCACTCAAAGGATATGGATATTCTAGAATGTTGAAAAAAAAGGGTAATCATGGCATAGAGGTTCTTTTGCATGAATACACATCAAAGTTCTTGACTTAATGTGAAACAAAAAGGCAATGTTAAGATTATATAGATAATATTATTTTGAAGTTATGGCACGGTAAACTTCAAAATGTTTGATGCATGCAAAAGAAGACCTAATAATAGCATAAGGATTGTGAAAGAAAAACCTAATAGCATTAGGATAAAAGGAAAATAATTATCTAACAATTTTTACACAAAGGCCTACACAACATCACGTGCATTTATATTCTTCAATTACAAATAAATGAAAGGAAAAACACATGGAACTAAAGCCAAGTAATAGAACAGAAATAACAAGGTATAAGATGGATTGTTGGATGATAAGAACACCATATATCAAAAATTTAATCTGGACAAAATATTCTTTGTTTAGTTACCTTGGGCTGTCTCTGAATGAACTTTTCTGTAGCTTCAAGAAGTCGACTATTGTCAACTCCTGCTTTGGAAAAAATGCGGCGAGCAAGCCCATTCTTTTGCTCCAGCATTGCCTTCATTAGATGCTCTGTCTCTACAATCTGATGTTTGCTTTCTTTAGCAACTTCAGGAGATGCAATAATTGCTTGCCAAGCCATTTCAGTAAATTCTTGCCGAGTCATCTGTCATCAAATTATGTCCTAGAAAAAGTTAATATTTTCACAATAACAATTCATGATACAATTCTTACTC
This sequence comes from Posidonia australis, assembly GCA_024699735.1. Classification (NCBI taxonomy): domain Eukaryota; kingdom Viridiplantae; phylum Streptophyta; class Magnoliopsida; order Alismatales; family Posidoniaceae; genus Posidonia; species Posidonia australis. Next base: position 25,905 of record JAMKQA010011178.1, read on the forward strand.
GGGAAATGCCAGTACACAAAAAAAAAGAAGAAGAAGATAAAGCACCAGAATTAACAGCATGGTATTAGTGCTTTCTCTTAAGAAAGGAGGACAACAGATAATTAAAGGAAGAAATGATAAAGCTTGGTACTACCAAAAATATTTATTTGGACAGGCTCAGGAGACGTACCTGGCACTGTACCCCAGGCTAACATGTAATCAATATCAGCTGATTCAGTATGCTTATTTTCGTTCATCGGTTGGGATGGCCATCATCAGCCTACCAAAACTTTCTCATTTTAGCACTTATTACGGCTCACTCAGCTTTCAAGTTGATAGTGTTGTTTATTATTGAGCTTTAAAAGCTCACAGAATCACTTCAAAATCTAGCTTCATAGTAGACATACGGGAGAACACTTGGTTCTTAGGTAGTATTTGAAAACGCTTTTTTACAACAGCTTATTGCGTTAAACGCTTATTGTCTAATAAACATTTCCAAACGAGTTAGCTTATCGAATTTTTCCAAAAAAGTTGTCTGTAGCTTTTTAGTTCATTTTAAGCTATTGAGGTAGCTTTTAGAAAAACTAATAAGTGTTAACTTTTTGAAAAGCTATAAATATTAACTATAACTTTTCCAATGATATTCTTAAAAGTTGATTTTAATTACAACATAAACTAAAACATGACAACGGTGGTAATAGCTGACGACGGTGGTGATGGTGGCGGCCGACGACGGCGATGGTAGTGGTGGTGATCGACGATGGTAATGATTGTGGTGGTCGACGGCGACAACGGTGGTGGTGGCAGCCAATGACAGTGGTGACAGTGGTGGCTGACGACTGCAGCATTGTGGTGGTCGACAACGATGATGGTTGTGGTGGTTGACAACGATGATGCTGGTGGTGGTAGCCGATGACAATGATGACGGTGGTAGCCGACGACAACGGTGGTTGTAGTGGCCGACAACGGCGGTAATGGTGGTGATCGACGACAGTGGTGGTGGTGGCCAATGACTCGCAATAGCCATGGTAGTGGCCAATGATGGCTACGATGGTGGTGGCTGACAACGATAACAGTGGTGGTAACCAGTGACAACAATGGTGGTGGTAGTCGACGACAACGGCGGTGGTAGTGGTCGATGACGACCGACGACAACGACGGTGTTGGTAGTAACCGACGACAACGACAGTGTTGGTAGTAACCGACGACGACGACGACGGTGATGGTGCTCGATGATGGCGGCGGCGGTGATGGCCAGCGGTGGTGGTAGTGGTGGCCTACGACCCATGACAACGGTGGTGGTGGTCGATGATGGCAATGGTAGTAGTGACCAACAACGATGACAATAGTAGTGACCAACGACAGCAGCAGTGATAATGGTCGGCAACGATGGTGGTAGTGATTGTCGACGACAACGACGGTGGCGATGGCAGATGCGACGAGCAACGGTGGCAGTAGTGGTCAACGACGACAGACGACGATGATGCAGCGACAAATAGGCTGTAGTTGGCAGCAATGGCAAGGACAATATAGTCCTTTGATTAACTCACAAATGTTTATTAGACATACAAATCAAACAAACTTTTCTTTACCTTCGTATAAGCTACAAAAAGTACAACTTAACAAAAAGCCAACTTTTCTCAATAAGTTGCTTAAGAAAAAGCGTTTCCAAATGTAACCTTAAAAAAAGAAGTTAGCTGTAGAAATATATTTCGGAAGTGATTGTTCTGCACGCCAGGTTGGCTAGCTTCAGCAAACCCATCTTTCTTCCTTGGGTTTCAAGTGTTTTGTTGAATATTTGCTATAAATCTAAGCAACACAGTTAGAACATGGGATTACATATAATCCACATCAAGAAATCCAATAGAATATGATAGTATTGGGTTCTCAAGTTCCATACTCCAATAGTCTATCGACAATAAATCTTAATCTTGACTTTCTCCATCTCCCCTTGGGTCTCTAAAACCACAAAAGCTATCTCATCTAAAGACTGTTTATGAAGAAGAAATACTAGCCCATTCCATTCCTAGTCTTCTGACAAGCCTGGTGGCATCAAGCAAGAACCACCCAACCTGGCATCAAGCAATGTCTTCAACACATGAGGATTAACAACAAGATACCGAACAAAGCACAACTTATCAGTTACCTAACTACTCCAATTCAAGGGTTGCGGGTGCTTCAAATCCATTTGGGTGCAGAACTTTAAAAAAACAAGAAGATGGGATTTGTTAACAAAACAAAAAAAAAGCATGCTTGTTTCCATTTTTTTAAAATATGGTTGTTCTAATAGCTTACAAACATATATATTCAGATATTCCTCGAGCAACAGAGACAAAGATAGAACTACACACAAGAGCCAGCGCAACTTCTTTTCAGGAAACAACAAAGATTGGCAACAATTGTGTGTACCATTATTGTCTTAAAAGAAAGGGAAGAAATCAAGACAACACATGATAATAGACCAAAAGAACCAAAGTGACAAATCCCCACCCTTCCATCCTTGGATGCCTCGCACCGCACCAGAACCGACCTCCTCGGCCGGGAATGGGCTCCGTTCCAATTCCTCGCAGACAAAAGCGCATCTTTACTGACCTCAACGCCAGCCGACCACCTAAGAGCTCTAGCGTACCTGTTCGACGGGGCGAGAGGAGCAAAGAGGAGAAGGTTGCTTCTTCCTCTCCGTCCATTGCTCAGGTGGAGGGTGTGGAGGCCTCGCACCGTGAGGAGGGCTGGGGCGTCCATTGAAGATCAAAGAACAACGACGTTCTTGGGCTTCTTTCTCCGTTTTTATTTTTTTGAGTTATTTACTTTAGTCTAGAAGGTTTCTGTAGGCAGTAGGCGTAGGCATCCGGTTTTTTTTAAAAAATAAAATCTAATCGTATGATTAGTTCCAGTAAGATAATCGACTGTATGTTAAAGTTTCGTCTTAATCGGAATTATATTCATTGTAAATTTTTAATCTAAAATTTAACAATTAAAATTTAGCAAAATATGTTAACTTTTAAAACCTTTAGATCATTGTAAATTTTAATCTGACTTATATTCATTGTAAATTTTTAATCTAAAATTTAACAATTAAATTTTAACAAAATATGTTAAATTTTAAGATCTTTAAATCAAAGGTTAATAATTATTTGATTTAAATGAAAATTTCACCATGTATTTATAGATATCTAATAAATACATCTATATGATTATTTTTTCCCTCCATATATCTATATCTATTCTATACTATTTTACTAATTGTCACTTTAAGAAGAAATGAGAGACATATCACCTAAGAAATGACCATTAAAGATTTATAATAATATATTTATTAATATTATAAAATACATCTACAAAAGTTTTATTCAATGCTACTAACATCCTTTAATATATCTTTTTGTATAGAACAATCAACTAGAAAAATTTAATATAAATTTTTTCCCGATTATGATCCTATATATAAAGTAAAATCATCTTATATTTCATATATATCTAATTTGGATTAATTTATATATTTTAATAACTAAAGATCTTAATGAATCAATTGATGAATATAATTATTATGTAGCTAAATCATATATATTTAACATTAATTGTGACAATATTACTAATTGTCACTTTGAGAAGAAAAGAGAGACATGTCACTTAAAAAATAACAAATAAAGATTTGTAATAATACACTTATTAATTTCGTTGAATAAATGTGCATAATTATATTTAATGCCACAAACATCTTCATATTTATCTTTTTTTGTTTTGAACAATTAACTATAAAAATAAGTAAGTAAAATCAATTTTGGAAAGTTCAATTGTTTCAGTTGTTCTCAACAAATTTATAAGTCTCTTGACTTATATTTTTTAAGTTTATTTTTTGATAAAAATACATTACATGCATGCACTACCCATTAATTACATTTAAGAATAAGATTACTAATTCATGTTCTCTTTACCTTATTCATTCTCCTTAACAACATTTCATACATGGTTTTGTTAGACTTTTGAATTTCCATAACGTATATCGATTGATGTTATATTAATAAATCCTCAATTGTTAATGCTATTTGTTTGTAACATTCAATTTATATTAAATGCCATAAACATTTTTATATATATCTTTTTTATTTTGAACAATCAACTATAAAAAATTCATATCAAATTTTTTACATATGTTTTTTAAGTATTGAATAAATAAAACCTTTTATAAAAAGGATAATATTTGATTATTTATATTTTATTTACTATAAAGAAATAAATTTCATATTTAATTTTAAATTAGGATCCTATATATATAATTGTAATACATGCATGCATTTCCTATTAATTACATTTAAGAACAATACTACTTATTCATATCTTTTTTGTCCTATTCATTTCCTTTCTTAACATCATTTCATATGTGGTATTATTAGAGTCTTAAGTTTCCAAAGCTTATATTTGTTAATGTTATAATAAAGAATCTCAATTATCAATAGATGAGAATAATGTTAACATTAGGTAAAAATGTTACTTACTAATAATGTTAATCTTCTTATATTTTTAAACTACTTATAACTTAATAACTCATATTAGTTTATCTAAATTAATTTTTAAATATTCCTTATAATATTATGCATCTATATCATAAAATGTACCTAATTATTATTCCAATTATTTATTTCACATGTTTAATTTTCCTTCTATTTATACTCCTTTAGAAAATAATAACTTTGTATTTAATAATTTTAAGTGAATGTTACATGACTTAAATATGTATTGAGAGTATGGCGTAACTTGTAATACTCTTTTCATTTATATAGAATCAAATGATATCATTCTATTAATCCTAATTGTTGTTGAAAAATCTTATATTTATTTTGGTGATAACAATTTTAGTGTGATTAAACACAGGTGACTATATAAGACCATATGAAGAATTCAAGTACTACATTCATATAAGTATGTGTTATGAGATGTAATGATCACATATTTGTATTCATGAGATATAAAAATGTATTGATATGTAATGGAAAAAAGGATTTGTAAGTCACATGTAAAACGGCATACCGAATATTTTCGGTATACCGATTTAGGAGAAAACGGCACACTGAAATTCAAAGAGGAAATGAAGCTGCAAGCAAAACGGCATACCGAATATTTTCGGTATACCGAATCAAGAGAAAACGGCACATCAGGCGGTACACCGAAATTCAAGGACCAAGGAAGCTGATAGCAATTTCGGCAGACCGAAATATTTCGGAATACCGATTTATCCCGATCGTTACATATTTCGGTCGACCGAATAATTTCGGCATACCGAATCTTATGTCAGTAAACAAAAGATTTACTAGTCGTTAGTCACACTTAAAGGAAAGCCTAACACTATAAATTAAGGTCCATATGCAACTCACAAAACACAGAATTTTCATTGAGCTATCATACTTCTAGTGCTTCAAGTGAGTGGGTTAAAATTCCATCAATACTTCTCTTCAAGTACAAAGAGCTTCAACTTTCATTCCGACAAGCAAGAGTGAGATCACAATGTGTTCAAAGGTCACTCTCGCCTTCAAGTGCTTTGAGTTATTCTCCGGGAAGGAGAAGGAAATTGTGATTCAAGGCTACAAGCAAGGTAAATTAGTTGCTTGTAATATTCTAGTTATTAAATAAAAGGGTTAAGTCTCAAGTAAAGAACTTGAGGAGTGGACTAAACCGGGGTTGGTTGAACAACTATAAATTCTCTGAGTACTTGTGGTTGAATGTGTATGTGATTAAATTTTATATTCTTAAAATTGCATATTAACGTTAAAACTAAGAAAAAAATCAGAGATGCTTTATTCATCCCCTCTCTAAAGAAGCCTTAGTATCTTACAATTGTTACATGGGTTTTGAAGATCTATTAAAATTCGTTGCAATTAATTGTATTGTAACTGAAACTTTTATATATAAAATAATGTTTGAAAATAACAAACTTTTGACATACCATAAGAAAGTACATCTTTTTTTTAATAACTATCACACTTTGTTTTTATATTCAAAATTTGATATTTTTTTTTTACTTTTAAATACAATGCATGTACCTAATCTACCAATACAATTAGACTAATAATCACTTTGTAAAAAAGAAAAAGCATGTTACCTAAACATGTCTCTTAATTATTCTTCATTATCCTACTAATCAAAATACTTATTTTTTTCACCTTTTTTATATCAAAGATAACATTAACCTCTTCAAATCACTCATACCAATTCTAATATTTTTTCACGTTTATAACTTCTTATTTAATAATTGATAATAAACATAGGTAAATAACTGATGCACTTACTAACACCAAATATTGATCCCATGATGCTAATTAAACGCCTCTTTGAGATATACTACACTTTATAATGTCTGATATTATTTATTGATTTATCTAATGTACTACATTATTATTTGTCACTTTTAAATGTGAAATGGTGAAAAATAGTTACAGCATGTATCATTCACATATTAATTGTCATTACGCTTTTTATGCATGATTATATTATTCATTAACATTAATGCGATGCAACACATTTTTACTTCTACATTCAATTTCTGGTCGCTCCAAAAAATAAATTTATTATTGAAAATTGTTAGTATTAGGATAATTTCTTAGAATAAGACATCCTTAAGAAAAAAAATTAACAACTTGAAAATCATAACAACATAGTATCATTATGGGAGAGGAATTTACAAATTAAGCTCTCACATGATCACATGAGAACTACGCTTTCATGAGCATTTTAGGGTTTTATTTTTGTTATTAATTTTAAAGTTGATCACTTCTTATTATCATTATACATTTAATTTTAGTTGATTTTATTTCCATCTCAAGATTTTAGAAAAGAAGAGATAACCTATACGTGTTATGTTTTCCTTTCTCATATTTTTGTTTTGATTACTAATGGATAGTTTCTTATCCAAAAAAACTTAAGAATTTATTAATAGTGGATATTCTACTTGTAATCACATATGTAGTCTGATATCTTGGTAATAAATTTTAAAAATTATTCAATTAATTATCATTGTAAAAACTTATTAATTTAACTAGGCCTCCACTTTTTTCTAAGAGTTGTTCTATTAATGAACTTGATTTTATAAGTACTTAAATTTAGTAGCTACATGTAATGCATAATCTTACATATGTTTAACTATTATATTTAATACCACCCAAGAAAGAACATATTTTTTATCAAAATAATTTTTTTCAATAAATTCTTAAATATACAATGCATGTGTTGGTTCACTAGCATAAACACAAGTGAGCTATTTTACATAATATATTTTTTTTTTGATAATAAATAACTATTTGCTTTATTTATTTTGTGTAGGTATATAAAATTTTTGGATTATGCATTTTAAAATTTATAATATGCATGTAACTAATATGTCAATTATATTAGACAATAATTGGGATACTTTTCATTTGAATCTTAAAATAAGGTGGAAACCTAAAAATTTCATATTTTGTTCTTAAAAATATATGTTCCTTTCTACAATATTAATTTTCTCTCTTAATAAAAAAATCTTTTAGACTAATATTTGTTATTCCAAAATAAATTTACTTTCTACAACGATGTTAATAGTGATGTCAAAGGTTATAATAAGTGGATGGTGTTCTAGGAGTCTCAGTTAAAGAATATAAAAATAAGAGGACATAGCCTAAAGGATACATCAATAATTCTATAAAAATTAAAAAACCACTGTTATGTGAGTCACATGACATTTGTTTTAAATGTCAATGAGCGAAAGATCAAATGTATGATGATATAAGTTGAGGAGTTATATTTATTGCATCATATTATACATTGTAGCCTTATTAGAATAAAAATATAAAAAATCATTATCATGCGAGTCACATGATCACTTATTTTTAATGCTAATGAGTAAAATGTCAAAATTTAAAATAACTTGAGTGAAAAAAAACTAATTCCATATGAGTCATGTGATTGTTCAAAATGTAAAATGAAATAAGTTGAGAGACTATTTTATTACATTGAAATGTTTAAAGTAATATTATTAGAATTGAAGAAAGTTCATGGTAATAAAGCATAATTTACTCTCTCTTTTTACTTATACTTTAAGTCATGACTATAAGAAGCAAAAAGAAAAAAAGAAACCATCACCAACTTCATGTAAATAATTTTAGAATGTCCATGTTCACTCTAACCGTCTCTATCATTTTGTCATATTAGAACCTTCTATTATCTAATATCATTTTTTCAACTTACATTATTCAATTACTTTCATCTTGCTATTTCAAAATTCTATTTAGAATTCTCTATTGTGTTGAACAAGTATCTTTTTCTGTATAAATTCTAACAATATCCATTTACTATATAACTAACCAAGTATAGAACAAAACATAGTTCATTCGGTATGTGCAGAACTTTTATTAACAAAAAAAAAACCCAATAAGGCATCATTTCATGAAACCACATCAAATTAAATTCATTACTACTTTGCTCATATTTTTTACCAACTTATTAATATACAATAAACATCTAAAAAAGCAAATACACAATGTTATTAGTTTTCCATTTAATATGTTCTAATCAATATTTTAATAGTGGTAAATCTTTAATGACATTTTAGACATTTATTGTAGATAAATTCATAAGTTAGTTGAATAATGTCAGGATATCAAAGATTTAATTAAGTTATGATGAGTTATTTCTTTTTTAACAATAAAGTTAGGACAACATATAGAAATTAAATTAAAATTAAAATCAACATCAAAACGTGTAGTGCATGCGTTGGTTTACTAGTTTATTTTAAAAAAAATAAGGTGCCTACTACTACATTAACGGTAGACACTAACATGAACATCTTCTCTATTATTTATGGTGTCTAGTACTATCACTAATTTCTACTTTAGCATCTTATGCTTTAAAACATATCACATTGATACTTTGAACATTTCGATTACTTTGGCACTTTTGTTATTGAGAGTGTTTTTTATGACTATTTTTTTAATGAAAATACCTTCTAATATTATATCCCTTATTCTTCTCTATTTCTTCCTTCTTTCTTCCTCATTTTTTCACTTTAGTACTTTAAACTTCTACACTCAATCACTTTGGTACTTCTGTAAATGGAACTAGGTTTTACAATAATTCGTGAACGAAAATACCCCTGATGTTATATTATTTCTTCTTCTCCATCTTCAATTCCTTTTTTATCACGTTTTTTTAGTTAGATTGAAATGATTTTTAACAATATTGATGATTAGTATTGTAATGTATCAAATATATGTATTTTTCAATTGAATCATTGGATAAATTTTGTCATAAAACATTGAATGAAATGAATGGATTTCGTGTATTATTTTACTTTATTTTCTTTTGAATGGAGTTAATAACTTATTTTTACTGTTGTTAACATTTCAAAAATCAAGTTTTGAATCTAAATTTCTATTTTAACACAGAAAATTCAGAATTTTAATCCCTACCTTAAGATTTTTGTGTGTTCATTATTTCATGAAAAAAATTCATTCATTAATTCAATTAAAAATACATATATTTGATACATTACAATACCAATAATCAATCTTACTAAAAATTACTTTAATTTAACTAAAAAATATGATAAGAAATGAGAAAGAATTGGAGATTAAGAAAAGATACAACATTAGTAGTATTTTCATCCATAAACTATTGTAAAACTCACTCCCATTAATGAAAGAATCAAAGTGATTGACTTTTAGGATATCAAAGTGAAGAAATGTGGAAGAATTAGAGAAGAATAAAGGATATAATATTAAAAAAAAATTTGTCTAAAAAATATTATAAAGCATACTCATACTAATGAAAATATCAAAGTAATTTACAACAAAAGTTTAGAATACAAAAGTGATATATTTTGAAATATAAGATACTACAGTAAAAATCAATGTAGTATAAAATATCAGCAAGTAATTAACTCTCCTTTTTTTTTTTGTTAGTCTTTGAAAGAAACGCAGAAGATCGTGGATGGAGCTCGTGTGATTTGCTAGTTTCGTGACAGGGCTGGACACCGTTGATTTCCTTTACCTCATTACCTGACGTACAAAATACAGACAAATACAATGTTTGCAGAACATATGTTTAAAGTACAGCACATTGACGTTCATAAAAACCAAATCCGAATAAATGTACACAAACGGAAAGAGTGATACAATACGATATACATGAATTAAAAAGATTCAAATAAGAGTAAGAAACCAATTTTATATCCTTCATGTATATGTGCAAATAGACATTGAATATTCGATTAAAGGGTAATCCATGTATTGGAATCTGTTTAAACATTGAATTTTTTATGTAACCATCACATTAACGTGGATATCCTTGACCATTTTTACACAATATGAATGCTAACAGTACATAGTTAAAGAAATTATACTGACATGAAAAGTGATATTTGTGTATATCATTTTTTCAACAATATGTGGTGTATTTTGACAAAATTATGATTAATTATTGATACTATCATAATTTTAAATATATATAAAATATATTTAGATTTAGTTTAGTATTAATATGCTTCGTGATCCGTTAACAATGTCAAATGTGGATGTACAAAGAGAATGATTTTTCATTACTTTTAAAAATGGAATACAAGTGTTAGTAGACTCACTGCTGTAACCCGGGAAGATACAAAAGGGTGCAGCAATGAGAACCCAACCAATTGGGCAAGTGGGTGACCTTCACTCAATTATACAATTCCCTACCAATTTTCTATTGACGCCGCTCTCTCCCTTTCCTATTCTTTCTACTTCGCTGTTTCAGTAATGTACAGATGGTATCTACTTCTAACCTACTGGTTCTGATTATATCTTTGCCTGGTTACTCTTCCATTGTTGCTTTGCTGGCCACCAAAAGCAAGCTTTCGGGGCCCTCCTGTCCAGTCATCATCTCCGTAGTCATCTTCATCATCTACTCCCCTAGCTGGAGCAGCCTTTTTTTTCGTGGTCCTGGGTGTAGGACGTTTCCTCTTGATATTGGCTGAGTAGGCGGCATAATCTAGCGTATCATCTCTGAGCAATTGCTTTAGCTCCTGAATTAGACAGACAATAAAAAAAACATCTTAGTGTCAGGAAAAAGTAAGACCGTTTAAGACAATCCAAATGAGTGACCTATTCATCATAAGTCCAGATTCATGAAGTTCAATGTGGCCAATTCCCAGTGTTCTACATGTTCAGATGAAAGCAGGCTATTACAAAAGTATTACCAAATAGGTTTTGGTGGCTACACCTTATTGTTATCGCCTAATGTGGGAACTTCCCACTTGCTGCTATCAGTATCTTCATGTTGCACGATCTCTTTAAGTTTTAACAGTTTCGGTAGCTAAACCTTAAGGATTAAAGGAGAATTGAAAAACCAGTTCTCAGTAACGAAATGATTGCAAGAATAAACCACTAACAATTTTTGATGTTTCATGAATTTAGTTGCATTAACACAACTGAGGAGGACACCCTACAAAGAAATTTAGAGACAATTATTAAGAGCTAAAACTCACTTCTGTCTGACCACGAAAACTCGCACTGATAGGCAAAAATCAAGTACTAGAGGGGTTTATTGACTAAAGCTATGTAAACTGAACTAAATCTAATTTCACATTTATATTACCTGGTACTTGTCAAGCATGTCTTTGTAAGAAGAAGGTAAGGTTATTGGTGCCTCGTTGATATTAAAAGGAATACTCTGTTTAGAGAGTATCTCTCCAGGTTTGGGATGCTCCTTTAGGGAAAATGCCTGATAAATAACATACAGAAGTATGTCAAAGCCTGGTATTCAAACATAAGATCTTAAATTGAGTAGAACTTGTGACCAACGAATGTACCTGGCACCTTGCGTCATTTAGGTTATATGCAATTTTCAAGTGTCTTTTGAGCTTCAGTAAGAGTTGGAGTGCTATTGCATCATGACAATCTGACTGTACAAATACAACATCGAGAGAAAATCAAACAGCAGTTCATCAACAAAGAAACACATGTAATGGATGATTTTCAAGTAAGGTTTGTGATAGATGACATAGTTTGGAAGTCTTCAACATGGTTGTCATACCACACCTACACATAAAGATGCTTGGCAGAGCTTTCTTAGTCTCTATCACAGATCCTTGGAATTCTGACTTCACTGTCTGAATAAATTATTATGAACTGAAAATATGATCTAGTGCTTTTATCACTGTAAAGAGGAAGAAAGAAGTGTGTATATCGCTATAGATCTAGGGATTACACATATATAGTATTGAATATATAAATAGATATCCGTTTACGTTATTACATGACCCAACAGACACACTACTCTAACAAGTTCAACACTCCCCCTCAAGTTGAAACATATATATCTAT
>JAMKQA010011179.1:0-23046 GCA_024699735.1 Posidonia australis
GCATTAAGTGCCGACGGGACTGAAATGCAGCCCCGCACAGGTAAATTTACATTCTCGCCCTCAAAATAATCCTTCTGCTCGCCTAAGGTTACATGCGAAGGGTAAACATTATGTACAGTAGGGGGAGCGTATCGAGAATACCCCCATACGTTTCCCGAGACTACAAGGGCACCCAGGACTTCCCCGCTGCGAGAGCACAGTGCTCCTCGCCATGAGCCCACCGGCGAGCACAAGGTCGCCGAAAAACGAGGAACAAAAACTGGGTCAAAGAACAGCTCTTCTGAACTAGCAGGCTCGGGAAAAACACTCAGATGAGCACAACCAACAACTAAAAAATGTTCCAATGCAGTAAGATTAGGCAAGCTCGTCACAAAAACAAGGAAAAAATCCAGATCTACAGATCCTGCTGGGGCAAAAACTCCCAGATGCAAGGAAATCAACATCACTGACGAAAACCAGAAAGGCGATAAAGATCTGCCGATAAACATGCAATCCACCACAATAAAAGAAGCAGCCGAAAAATCAGTGTGTAGTCTAACCCTGGCACCCAAATCAAGCACCAGATCATACGATCTGTGCGACCCAGCAAAGACAGAGGACAATCCCTTCCAGAGGCCAGCCAAGGCTTCCCAGCCACCCGAATCTGATCAGGGCACAGGGGGAGAGGCCGCCTTGCGTTTACGACTAATCGGAACACACGCTAGCTTAGGGGAAGATTTTACCAGTCGGCTGAGAGAAACCCTTACAGAGCCCTGAGGGAGGGCCGCCGCGCTGGAGTTGCTCTTGCTGGACCGGAGAAAGTAAAGGGCATACCCCCCTACTGAGGGAGCGTTGCGGCCGGAAGCACGTCTCCCAGAAGGAGCCATCGCCGGGATCCCCCCACTACGTTCGGGCTATAGCAAGAAGGATCGCCAGGAAATCACGAGAGAGAGAGAGAGAGAGGAAAAGAACCAGTTTTTTTACTTATTAGAATTTTGATCCTACAAAAAACAACTTTACTTGAACGCTACTTTTGATGAACGAACTAACAAACATCCAACCCACACGTTCAAAAAGTGTCTGCTATTAAACCGAGTCAGTAGACATCCAAAACAGAGCCCCTATGTTTGCAAAATGGACCAATAAATGTACCCATTGGACATTCAAAAAGTCCCTATTTCATAACTCTATCTTCAACAAATATCCGTGCAGATGTTTGTTAGATTCCTTATTTATTTTTGAATTATTTAAAATAATTCTCCAACAATATCTATTGTTCCGATAACAAGCATTAGATAATGACCCTTTGGTAGGTGATAAAGACAAATTTGTTACATTAAAAACAAGATGATTGACTCTTTAACAGATTCGATCGTAAGGTGATGTAAGCACAGTACTAAATCTCTTCAAAGAAAAAGAATTGCAAACTTTACCAGTATAACTTAGCCAATTGAATAAATTGAACCATAGGATAGACCCAATTCATGTATTCAATTCTTACACAAATTCTTGTATGAAGACATAAATCCACATAATTGGTAGAACTCACAGTATCATTTGATATCATCTCTCTTTCACAAAATATCATCCACCGATTGCAATTGATTCATGTAAGAATTCACGTACACAAAACATTTTCCTCATAAGATAGTATTTGACCATTCTAAGTTACAACTTGACCCTTTTCAGTAAGAAAATTTTCGACTAGATCAAGAAAAGGTGAAAGGCTTTGAGACCTCATCCATCAGATTCAGACGTGGGCTTACACTAGGTACTTTTATTTTGCTTACACTAGATACTTGCTTAACTTCTTATTAGACAATTCAAATTTAATGCGTCTTATTTAACTAATTACATCTAATTTTGGTAAACTTCCAGCATTGCCCCTTTCAAAAGTCACTGACACCATTGTACCTGTAACCATTGCCTTAGTAAGAGGACAGAGGTGAATATGTCGTTTGGATAAAAATACCAAAATCAAGTGAAGATTTCACTGAGTTAATTATCTTAGAAGTGCCACTAACTTTAATCAATTTTGAGCTTCTAATTTATAAGCGTGGCCTCAAATTAATATTTTCTAATGCTAATTATATTTTCCAAATTAGATAAACTCAATTTCAACATGATTTGTGATTAAAAAAAAGTCCACTCCAGTTCCTTCTGTTAATAAGCATGTGATTTAAAATAAATTTGAACATATAAAATAATAAATTTTGAAATTTAAAAGCAAATGGGAGGATAAAAAGGAAGACAGAGAGAGAGAGAAAATGGGGAATAGATTTGGAAATTTAAAAACAAATGGAAGAAAAAGGACGAGAGAATGTGGGTGGAAATGAGAGGTTAAAAACCATAATAAACATCCGTCCAAGGCAGGCATCTAACTTTCCTAGGTGAGAATAGATTGATTAAAAAACCATAATATTCTTTACTTTTATATGAGATTGTATCTGGATAAACATAAGATTTGTGGGACAAATATCGTTTTCATCAATCAACCTTCTTCCCTTAATAGAAGAGATAAAGGTAAGTTTTGCAAGAAAATTAACTATCACCTCACTCAAACACTCTTTACCGATGATCAAATAGTGGGCATGACAATTCTGCCATGCTAGCCGTGTCCTGAAAAATAACAATAACTAAATCTCAGTCACACGCACAGCAAATGTCCAAAAGCATGACATTAGCCAAAATCTAGACTTGTTTTACCATAATATTTATTCAAAAACAGTAGACAGATCATCTGATTAGTTAGATCTCATAGGTTCTTTGATAAACAATATTGTTATTTCCTCTTGTTTTCTTATCTAGCAAAATACTTGAATATGCAACAAAACAATCAACTCGCAATATAACTAAACGGAAACTCACCACTACACAGACTTCCTTGCACATTTAATTATTTATCTGATCTAAAAAAATACTTGTTGCACAAACATCCATAATCATATTCATGTAAAAACAAGGTTCTCCTCACTCTTCTACCATCTTTGCTGGGTTTCTCAAATTGATAGTATGGAAACGATATAGGGGGAATATCTCGAAATATTGTATTTCAATCCCCTATGTCAACCAACACAAGGAATATTTTACACTAAGTCTTGCCAAGTTGACCCGACATGAGCTATATAAACCCAACATGGGCGACTCTGCTTTTATTCAAAGAAACAATCTCTTCTCACTTTCTTAATCCACTTGGGTCCTTACTTCCTTCATTCCTCAACGTCTCAATTATGCTTAATCCTCTTCCCAACTTATTGTTGGAAATAAAATACAAATCCATTTATGCATATAACATATATAGTGTTTCCCATGGACAACATCTAAGGTGTTCCTCAATCAAACTTCATATCTCCAATACTTAGGTGTTCTCTCATCTCTAGTTTCTCTCCATACTAAATATAGTGAGAAGTCTTCATTTTAGACATATACTAAACATTTTTGTGGACTACTGCAAATTTACCACATTTCCACCAATGTTTGACACAGTTTCTATTTTTGTTGGACTTCACGAAACCAACATTTAAAACCATAATCCGTCTCTAAGTTGGTCTAACTCTTGGTTATTTGAACTACAACATCTAGTAAAGTGGGTCCTCATTAAGATTCTAAAAGTCAATTTCGTGTCAAGCTTCAGTCCTAAAATGGACAGTATGTTAAACATGAGGTGAAAGCATGATAAATATGCAAAAGTACTAAAAATTCTAATTTCAATTTGAATGATAATGATGAAAATAAATAATAAGAAACCTTTAGGATCCCTTAGGTTGAGTATAAATAAAATAAGCAATGCAAATAATTGATAATTGATATTCAGATGAGTTGAAAACATATCAACTGGATCAAAAAAAGAGGTATTGTTATCATGTTTTGTTTGTTTTTGGAGCATCAGAGTTACATACCAAGTTACTTGTTATAACACATTCCAACATATCACATGTTGAACCATACGCCTTATCTTTCCTTTTTCTTTGCCATCAAGACTTAGGATGAACCTAGAAGTTAAAGTGAGGCAGTGACATACAGATACCATACATTAGGAACATTGTTGGTGTACATGGAAGGATGTCGAAAACATCGATGCAAGGATGACACAACAATGAAGACAGAGCATGGAGATGATGGTAGAGCAAGAAACCAAGTATGTGGATGACATCTCCAAAAATCCATCGTTTTTACTCTATTTTAACTTGAGATTGTTGACATGAGACTGATATGGATGATATACAGATGATTATGGTTTTTCACAATTTACACAAGGAAATCGTGTTGGCTCATATTTTAGTGATACTTCACCAACATGAGCTGATATTTGAAATTTGGAACCATGGTTCTTGTTAGATGGGTAAATGGATATATGTAAATGGGTAAACAGATCTGGGATTTTGAGGTTCAATTATATGTACTCATGTATATGCATCCTTTCAAAGGTGACTAAAGTTTCATTGAATAAAGAACAAAAGGTCTTACAGAAGAAGTAAGGTCAGAATGATGTCTCATGGGCTTAAAGTCCAAGATCTATATGTAGAAGCCTGGCTTCTATAATAGGGGAATGTTCCTCTTTAGTGAGGGTTTTGAACATAAAACGTTGTGCCATTTTTCCTTGCATGTGCTTGTTTGAATGCCTACACATTTGAAGAAGGGATTTCCATCTCACCACTTACCAAACATCAGTTACACACCCAAATGAGGATGCACAACCTAATAACTAACAAAATCAATACCTCTTAGACAATGGAACATGAAAAGACATTGAGCTTTCAAGCTTCCTGTAACCGTCCTAAAATCCAATAAGCTATTTTATGAAATAGAATATGATATGTATAGAAATATTAACATTGATGAGGTACAAATATAGGACATATATCATTCAAACTGCGATGGGTATGATTGTGTTTTGGCAACCATTTCAAAATACTTAAAATGCAGTCAAGGAATTGATATACATCAAATACAAAACTGTCTATTTAGGTTTGTTTGGTGATCAATAGAATATTAGAATACTTCAAGAGTAAGATCATCAAACTCACAGTCAACTGTAAAACTACATTCTCTCCATTTCTTCCAACACCTTAATTATCTTCCATCTATTCCAAACATTCTATTTCAATTGAGAAAGAGAGAACATATTAAGAGAAAAAAGAACTAAATCACATTGCAAGCTTCAATTGAGGAGTGGCACTGGGAATGTGGTTGAGATGGTTTTTTCTTCTAATGTAAAATGCAAGACAGGAGCTACACAACAATGGTAACTTGGACTGTTAAACAATATGAAAAATGGCAATCAAGTGTAATAAGAAAGGACAAGAGTGGATTGGGATTCACCTAATGTTTTCGTTACAAATTTTTTGGTGGTGACACATTGAAGCTCTTCTGTGCATTCAGAATCAATTTGATGTACATGATCTGTATCTTATCAGCTGGAGCCAGAGTCAAGAACAGGAAGACGACAGTGCAAGCTGATAGATTTATCCATTTGTCGTGTGCCTGGGACGAAGAACTGAAATATCATCGTCAAGCAAGCACCCATCGGTGCTATGCCTGCAAACCAGATTGGACAGAGGCAATCAGCTTTCGCTGAGATAATACGTCTGACACATTATAAATACGAACAAAATGTTGAAGACTTCCTACCATAATAAGCTGAATCTGGCTTCGATAAATGACATTGCAGACTCTTGGCCAAGTGCTTCATACTAACTTGCTGTCAGATTAACAGAAAGGCACACATGTAAGTTAGGTAAGGGTAAAAACCTTAATTAGGTGTGATATATTTCACTTCAATATAGGATTTTTTTTTTTTTTTACAGACCACTGACTGAGCTTCTCCTCTTTGAATTGCCATTTCGGCACGTGACGCTGCACTCAAGCTTTGATCAGCAACTGGAGCATCCGCTGGATAAAAGGTAAATCCATAAAGCCTCAGTCCATGCATCTCTTGCAACATAGATAGATAAAAAATGTAAATGAGTCTGAGGGCAATTAATCCCATACCACGTACTCCAAGGACTCTAAGCCTGCGAAACTCAGAGCCAACAGTAATGAGGGAGGTGGAGACCTGCAAGTGAAGATCACCATACTGAGTTATACATACACTGAGCAAGTCCCCGACATTCTTCAGCCTATCCACCAAGTTCTGCAACTGGACCAAATCAGGAACCTGAACCAGAGTCTGCCAGAACAACCACCAACCTCAAATTAGATAACCACTCTGTCAGATAGCAGCAACTAAAACATAAAACAAGGGATATCTATTATCCCAGTATTACACCTGCGGGAGATCCTGAGCCGTGTCAAGTGCAGATTGGAGCTCAATAACATCAGCCCTGGACAGTGGCTTCGAAATGGGAACATCATGTATGACTGCAGACTTATATCCCTGAATCCAAGACGACGACAACAACTTTGGCAACTTCACATTTTGCAAAGAGAAGACTTGTTATCCAGTAAACAAACAATTAAAAAACCCCTAACCTATTTGATGAATTTTGCTACAAGAAAAGTAAAAAAAAAAAGGTTAAATCGATCCAAACCGCAAGTTCGATGAGAAAAAGAAGAGAAGTTTCCAATTTAAAAAACCGACCTTGGTCTCAAAGGACAGGTAGGGGGCAGGATGCTGCGACCCAGCAGGGAGCTTCTTGACAAGCTTGATCTGGATGTGAAAACCACCACCTCCATTCCCGCCGCCGCCGCCGTGGGAGTGGAGGATGGAGAGAGCACTGCGGAGGGCGCGGTGGAGGAGGGATAGGTCGACGGCGAAGGCTATGCGATCGTCGTTCTGGCTGGAGATCCTGTAGTCAGCGAAGACGACGTCTTTGCGGAACTGCGCGATGCACTGGACCCCGTCCCGGCCGCCGAGGTTGTGGAGGAACATGGCGTGGTCTCTCGTCAGGTACATGTGGCAGATCCTCCCCACCTTGTCCAGCGCCGGCAGGAACCCTAAAGAAGAACAACACCCCCCCGCCCCCCCAAGAAAAACAAGCGCATTAGAAAGGAAGAGATGACAACAGAAAGAGGAGAACGCGGGAGGTGGTGGCTACGCTTTTCGAGGAGAATGACGCCATCGGAGGTGAGCAAAGCTTTGAACTTCATGATCCTCCTCCTCCTCCTCCTCCTCCTTACTGTATGTGTATGTGTGCTTTTAGGGAGTGCAAAGAGGGAAAAAGAATATGGGAAAGAACATGTGTATTGTAGCATCTCCTCCTTTTTTTTTCATATTTTCCCTCCTTATTGGTTACCGAATTAAATAATAATAAAATTACCCTCCCCATTTCATTTTTCATAAAAGTTGAACCAAACGTATCTCCAAACCTTCAAAATCTCATGCATGAAAACCAGAAAACCTAATTCTTTTGCAATAATCTTTGCATTCGGTTTTCTTAGTAGGAAACCTAAAAGTAATGTGAAATCACAAAAATGAGAATCGTTGATACAAAAGGCATGTAGAAGACAAAATTCAAATTGAATTAAATATGAAATACAACAAAACACCATCAATTAACTCTGACCTCAATGCTAACTTAGTTTACCACCTAATCAACTACTGTCACAAATGATATTCTTTTTATGCCGCATTGGCTACCACCTTTCTACGCCTTCAAATGGTGATACACGTGCCACTTCTACAGCCTCTCCTTTACCACTTCCCAAACCTCTCCAAGAAGAACTCCGAAATACCGAGAGTGGTAAGCCCTTCTAAACCCCACATCATAGGAATAGGCATAATCATACTTGTATCTCTATTTTTCACAAATAACTGGTAGACTCCTATATTCTTATGCTATTTACAATTTTGCACGTCTACTCCTAAGCTCATCTAAGCGAATAATGAGAGAATTCTGTTTATTTATCCGTTTATTTTGACCTTTTTTGTTATACTTTTCACTATTGACTTTGCAGTTTTTCTCTGACTTATTATTTTGTCAAAATTTTTGTCTTGTTTATTTTTTTGATCAGGGTAAAATAGCCGTTTGACCACGACGCAATAAATAAATGTAGCGACTTGGTCTAAATCAACTTTATTCGAACTATCAAGGACATCCTGCTGTGATTGATTCTCCTTTCCAAATAAATTGTATTCAATGCAGAATACCTCACGACGTCATACGAATCTCAAGGAACCAACCAAATGCCCACTCCCACCCTCCAGAATGAAACAAAATATGTGGTGTCAAACAGGCTACAGGCCTATAACACAAGCCATGTCAGTTTTCTCAGGATTACAAGCTATTGAGCTGCCAAATGGACTCCGAGCAGTTTAAGCACTCAGTATTACAACTAGAGTGATCCCATTTACTTACATGAAACTACTTCGTAACCTCATCACGCCATTCTACAAAATTTAACTAGCTGTCGGTTAACATTCTAAGAATCATGGTCAAGTTCTGGAAATCATGAAGTTACTAGCAAATTGTATACAATGCAGTTGTGTTCAGTTTCGAACAAAACTCTTGATCAATTTCATGATTGTGCTACTATCACCAGACTGAGGAAGATTCTGCAGAGTAAAATTACATACAGAATGCAGAAGAAGGCTGCAGTGCGATTGTTTAATTGTGGCCTATGTACTAGCGACAGTTTGTGTGCTACCATCATGATCCGCTTCTTTCAGCTGATTAGTTCGAATCTTTACACGTTTCCCTTTGATGTAGCGGTATTCCCATTTCGGTGGTGGATATTTCTTTGTCAGCCTCTCATACTTGTCAGTCATCTCTAGTTTTTGAAAGACATCTCCAACCATGTTCACAATTTTTCCATCTGGTCTGATGCCAAGCTCTTCCATGTCAGCAAATACCTAAAGAAATAAAGAAAAAAATGTAATAGCCCGTCATAGAATTTACCATAGTGCTTCCCAAGGCTCCTTTCAGATTGCCCATGACCTTTTACATCTCAATATAACAGAAAGCGATGATAACCAAGCATTAAGGAATCACTATAAATTGCTACTAAAGAAAACTCCACGTGCAAGTGTCATACAAATAAGTCGTTACATCATAGAGAGGGTAAGAATTCCATCTCTCTGAATTCTTAAGGATGAATATTTATCATGCAAGAATTTACTTAAGTAGGTCACATAATTTACTACATGTCAGAGAGAGAATAAGAATCTACTTAACTCATTTTTTTAATATTTATCTTAAGTCTTAAGTCTTAAAGATAGATATTTAAAATTTCTAACAAAAATTGCATTAATGTAACATGCGTGATCGCAAGTGTCACATTATTGTGGTGATGTAGAGACATAAGAATTTCGCCTCTTAGGTCGTAAAGATGAATATACCCCAAACAGAAATTATGGAAAAAGATAGTTAGAAATCACACAAATAATGAGAATTTTGACACCACCACCTACAAATGCAAACACTGGAAATGCAAAAGAAGATGGGTAAAATCTCCACATGCAACTATAATCAGCCACTATAGACATAAAGATCTGAGCAGGGTAATATCTTACAGATCAAAACATGGCAAAATAAGATGATGTATTTACACCAGCAAGAAAAAATCTCACTAGGCTTATATACCTCAAACATCTTTTCATGCATGGAGTTATTGTAGTAGATTGAAATCATTTTGATATACAAAATCCGGGGCAAGCTCTCCAAATTTTCTGAAAAAATCTTCATCCAAAGCTCCTCCGCTTCTCCAATTCTTCCATCCTCTGCTAAGGCATTCAACAATGCATAGTAAGTTCCCATGGTTTTCCCCTGACCTTTGCTTAGCATCCATTTTGTCACCTGTGATCCCAGTCTCATCTTAGAACAAGTAGTAGACTACGATGCAGCAACAAAAGTAAGAATATGATTTGAAACTGACCATTGACCGATACATGTATTTGTCTAGAATTTCTATTCAAAATACCTGAATTATTCTTTTCCAATCTTTCTGAAACTCTAGGGTCTTCAAAGCTTTCTTAACAACAATTAAAGGGAATTCTAATTCCCAAGCAATGAAAGAATCAAGAGCCCCATAGACTTCCTCCTTGACATTTGATAGACCCTTAACCTACAAAAATAAATTGACATGTCAACAAAGGTCAATCAAGGAGTCAGGAATTTAAAAGTGGAAAGGGACAAATATTTTGACTATAAATAATGTTAATGCTTCAAAAAGCTCATTATAAACGCAAGTTAGACAAGTGGTAGGATCAGTTGTACACCTACAAGTTGACTTAACAAGTATGAATCTATACATTTTCATATCTTTGATATCTGTAACTTACATGAATCTATACAATTTTCAAAACTTTGATATCTATAACATATAAATACAATGCAAAGTTCCAGTAAAGTGAGATGAATTTTGCCATCTGTGACTGAGATCAGCTTTCACCATCAGTGATTGCTAAAAACCATCAGGTTACCACTCTTGATTCGAAAAGCATACATATTGGATACTAGACAGCCATTGTTCTGCACATTTGTATTCCAATATTCTTCACACTATCATAAAAAATTGAAAGGAAATACATATATGGAGAGATCATATATCTTGTCACTTGATAGAAACCACAGGTAGCTTTTCCTGGAATTTACCTCACCTAACTGCATTTGTCGTGCATTCATCTTAGCACAGTTTGCCTAGAATTTAGCCGACATAACTGGATTTGTAATATGTTTACCTTAGCACACTCACTTCACTCGGCTTGTTCTAGAAAAGTAATAATCAACTTGAAAGGAAATAACACATACACCATTGTATGCAGCAACAACTACTGTCTCCCTTAATCCCATTGTGTGGGGTGGCAACATGATCCCTTCTTTTTGTGACATATCTATGGTTGCTTCTTTGGTAACCAAGAACCCCTCCCCCACCAAAGTGGATAACCAGGCAATGGCAAAGGGTAAACCTGGGGTTGAAGATAGTAGCCCACACCCATCAACAACCATAAAAGTCTAGGCAAAGTCTATGCAGGACTAATCCCAAAATTTGATTCCATTAGGAGTTGAACTTGGGACCCTAAGGCCCCGAAGGACCCTAGCTACCGCAACTGGTACATAATTTAGTTTTTCACCACTTCTAACCAAGTAATTTAAGCACTCATGTACCTCTTCTAATATACAATTGTTCAGTGATAAAGTTGATTTTTTAAAAATGCTCAAAGTGAAAGGGAAAAACACAAGAGGCTTACCAGGGAGAGACCATTGTAGCAGGATTAATTAATCATATACTGCAACAACAGCTGCTATTTCCCTTACTCCCATTATGTGTGGTGGCAACAACATCTCTTCTTTCAATTGACTTCTATCTATGGTCGCTACTACTGTTAATTTATGCATAATTAAGTTCTTCACCACTTCTAACCAAGTAATTTAAGCACTCATGCACCTCTTTTTAATTTACTGTTTTTTGAGCAGTAAAGTTGATATTCTAAAAATGCTCAGAGTGAAATTAAAAAACACAAGAGGCTCACCAAGGATATAAGGCCAAGCAATAAAAACAGAAAAAAGGAAGACAAAACAAAACATGACACCACAATCCAAAGAGAAACTCAGCCCATGCCACATTTGACGCATCATCACCTGTACAGTGAAGACAAAACAGGGGAGAAGGACCACTCAATTTACTTCTAGAACAACTCCTCGACCATTTAGAGTCTTTCAAAGACTTTCCATAAAACACCCTATGATTCCGCTCCAACCACTGATTCCACTATAATCCTTAGAGCATGAGTAAGCAATTCCCAAACCACCATTTATCTTCCACTCAAGTTTGAGAGACGGAACCAACTTTCCCAAAAGCAATTTGACACATAATCAACATTCTGAATCCCCAAAGGTGCCCACCTTCTAATGCATGGCTGATAAGAAAAGAGGTGTCCAATCATCCTCTTCAGCCTTTAAACAGAAAGAAACAGACCAACCAAGTGAAAACCCTGATTTTTTGGGTCTTGCCTCAGTCAAAATACCTTGCTTCAAGAGTTGTCACTAGCCAACCAAAAAATTGAACTTTTTAAGGAGCACAATGATTTGAAACCTGTTTGGCACATTCTAACCAGACTCCACCTCTTTTAATATAATAACCAATGTTTATACCTTCGATTGTTCAAAGAATGTGACAATATAGTTAAATTCATAATTCAGTAGCGTGACCAAATTATGAGATCGTTCAGAACGATGGTGAAATTTAATGTGTGTGTGTGTGTGTGTGTGTGTGTGTAGGGAGAGGTTCAGTTACAAACCTGTCCTTTAAATTCCTAAATAAGCCACTAATCTCAACCATTTGATCTCCTAATCCTTGGATCTCATCTAATTAAGTATTAAGGAAATGTGATGACCACAATCCTCCTGTGTGGTGACCATCTTCTCTTGTCAAACCGAATCCCTCTCCCCCATCATTCCCAACGATCTCTTGTCAAACTGAAATCTGACGATCTCTGGTCCTCTCACAAACCCAACGATCTCTAGTCCTCTCAAACTCGATGATCTCTTCCCAAACCGAAACCCGATGATCTCCGGCTTTCTCTCAAACCCAACGATCTCTTCTCAAACCAAAACCCGATGATCTCCAACTCTCTTTCAAACCTGACGATCTCCGTCTCTCTCAAACCTTACAGTGATACTAAAAATTTTCTACTATTTCTTCCATTTGTTCAAAAATTCTTTATTATTTTCATCATCATCAAGTAACACGGAAATATTGTTTTAACATTGAAATTTCATTATCTTTCATTTTTATCCATTTTATGATTTTATAATAAAAATCTAACACTGCAATTACATTATAGTAAATATTTAATACTGAAACTTGATCATCTTGCAGTTTTATGCATTTAATGATTTTAATATAAAAGAATGTAACACTAAAATCTTGTCTTAACACTAAAATTTAATCATCAATATTTTTTAAAACTAAAAGTTGATCATCATCCAATTTTATGCATTCCATGATTTTATCTAAAAACTAAAATGTCGTTTTAACACTGAAATGTCATCAACATTACTATTTTAAAACTGAAATGATTTCAACACTAAAATTTTATCTTTATTTCTATTTTAAAACTGAAACTTGATCATCAACCAGTTTTATGCATTGCATGATTTTAAATAAAAATGTAAAACCGAAATCATCCATAATGTGCAATTAATAATAATGTGCAATTTTTATGTTTCCTTTGTATGAAATTGCATTTCTATTTGTAATAAAGTGCATTTCCATTTTATTTTATTTTTTTGTAGAATTAAAATGAAATGGAAAAGAATTGAAAAAAAAAATCAAAGGGAAACAAGGGAAAACAAATTACACCACAACAGCTTCCTCCAGAAAGGTGAAGTATAACACTGAATTTTAAGGAATTTTGCAATTCCTTAATGAGCCATTGAGGAATTGCAAGCCTTCACTTCCCATACTGATTACTTTGTCATAATTAAAAGAAAAGGTTATTCACGGGAGAAATGTTATAAAACTAATAATCAATCTTGGAAATGCAATTCTGCAATTTATCTCTGATTTTGTATTGCCTCTACTTATGTTGGTTGGTTTTTCTTTTAACAGGATAGTTACTGACATGCCTTCTTTCGGTTTGGGATTGAGCCTTACACAGGAAGATGTCCATAGTAGCCCTTCCAAAAAACAAGAAGGCAACAAGCAAGGAGGACCACAAAATCTAGACCATAAAACAAAGAAACAGTACCAACAAAAAAGCAAAGAAGTTGGTGGTGAGGCCTCCACTTCTTCTATGAGGCCAATGACAAGAAAAAAAAATGCTAGCACACAAACAAGGAAAGCAAATCAGTGACACGGAACCAAAAAAATGAAAAAGAAAGATGAAATATCGTATGACAAGGAAGAAGGTAATTTTGCTTTTAAAGAAACTTAGCATTCAAATAAATATTATGGTCAATTGTTTAAATGTTTATATGTTAGGTATAGAAAGCATTGATGAAAAAGAAGAATCAGACAAGAAAAGTAAAACAACATCAAGAAGAAAATTTATGATTGTAA
Source organism: Posidonia australis (assembly GCA_024699735.1). NCBI lineage: Eukaryota > Viridiplantae > Streptophyta > Magnoliopsida > Alismatales > Posidoniaceae > Posidonia > Posidonia australis. Next base: position 13,921 of record JAMKQA010011179.1, read on the forward strand.
GTTTCTACTATAAAAATTATAGTTAATAATTTCAATTTATTATTCAAGTTTTTTATTGTAGTTTCTTATTTTAGTATTGCAGTTCCTGACATTTCTATTCTACTGATATTTTATTTTACAGTAAAAGCAAGAATCCAACAACGATGTGTGCCTTCATCCTACAATAAACTTATGAGAAAGTTGTTTTCACAGACTCTGAGATGGTAGTGATTTGGAGTTCACCTTTTAACCATTTTTTTTATTTACCAAGGTCTAGAATGAAGGTCTAGGTCATAAACACATTAATTGGGAACTACCTTGGTGGCAATTCATTCTTAATAAATGGGAATAAGATGGATTTTACAAAGGAAATGCTTGTGGAGATACTGGGACTTCCTACTGGAACTTTAAAAAAAAAGAAATACAAAGTATCATTGAAGACACCCTTGAGATTGAAAAACTATTCCCATCAAAGAACAGCATTGTGAGATGGGAAATAAATCTTATATTTGAAAAAGTGATGAATGACAGGAACATGTTGTGAGTGAAATCCTATTCCAAGGACAATGTTGTGAATGATTCGAAGGGACTATACAAACCCGTAGATCACTGGAAGCTATTGCAAGGAAAATGTTGTAAATGACTCCAAAGGACGATACTTATTGGTCGAAGACCTTCAGAAACCCTATTCAAACTTACCCAATGTGTAACGAACAACAGAAATGAGACAGGACAAACACCTATATCCGTAACGAACACTGAAAATGAGATGGGACAAACACCAGAAACCCTGTTCAGACATCGATGCCCTCTGAAGAGGTGAAGAATTTTGGAATCGTTTTGAGCGGAGTGCCAGAAATCTGTAAATGATACCTATGTTGAGATCAAAAGACTTTTGTTGGGGTCAGATGCCGGAAATGTGTTTCAGAGCACCCAACGAGACAATAAGGGTTTTTTGGAAAGGAGGAGGATGAGGATTTTCTTTCGTGATTGATAGCTTTTAACGGGAATCGTGCAGTTCCATGTTTTACATTTAATGAATTAAATGTCAAAAAGAAAAACAATATATAAGTGGTTTTGGTAGGTGGTTTTTTGTTTTGTATCAATGGTAGGTTTGGATGGATGGTCAGGATTTAATCTAATATAGGAGGTGTTTTAAGGGAGGATGTAATAGATATATATATATGTATTGATGTAGACATGTTTAGGATCCAAGAGGAGTGTTATATAGAGGTTGTGGAACCTGAAATGAGGTTCAAAAGTTGAAATAAAAGAGACCTATGGGAATTATGCACTGCATAATTGGATTATACACCATTATGCAAGTAATTATCCTGCACAAACCTGTTTTTGATTAATGAAGATTGCACTATGCAACCAATGGATGCAGGCATACTTGAGTATGCATCGCCATTTCATGAGCCGATTGGACCGGTGATGTCATAATTAAATTGATTAAAATAAAATACAATACAAGAAAAAAATAGTATGTATTTTCATATATATGTACACGATGATTCCAAAATGTGTGGATACTTTGAAAAAATAGAAAAGATGAGTAAGCGAGTTAAAATTTCACTAGACTAAAACTAAAAGTGCCCAAGCAGTTAGGTTTAAGTGGTTGTATTGGCCTGGTGATCATGTCAGCTCATGGTCCAACCAGTAAGACTAGGTTATGTTTTAAAACACCATATAAATGGTTAAATTCATAAACCTTGGATCAGTAATGTCATAATTAACTTAATTAAAAGCAAAAATACAATACAAGGAGCAATAGTACATATGATCGTATATATGTACCTGATTCCAAAATGCGTGGATAATTTGAAGGAAAAGAAAAGTTAAACAAATGAGTTAAAGATCACCAAATGAAAACTAAAACTGCCCCAGCGGTCTAACTGGTAAAACAGGTCTATATGGTTGTAGTGGCCTGGTGCTAATGTTGGCTCATGGTTCAACCAGTTGGACTTGAAAATGGTCTAAAACACAAAATGAAATGTTGGTGTCTCGACGACGAAAATCGACTAATTTTCATTAACATGTAACTACAAGGATCCCCCTAGTGTTTTAGGCCTCATGACATGTTTCCAGTAAACAGTAATTATTAAAAAACAAGAAAATACAGTAGCTGACAAAATAAAGGTATGATTAAATTTGAATGATTCCAACAGTCCATTCCCACCAATTGTTGATGATCTGCATTGCTCTAGAATTTTTTTTGGATAGTATAACATGATTGCTTTGTGTATAAGTTCAAACCAAGCCAATCTAAAGAAGCTTATCAAGACACAAAACACATCGTAAAGGAAAGTGTATCGTTTTTCTTTCTTTCTTTCCCTTTTTTTTTATTTTTGAGGAGGGGTGGGTTTTGGTTATAGGAAAGGAAACAAAGAGAATCCCTTTAACCAAAAATGTACCCAAAATCATGGTGTTTGTACACATTTTCCATTGAAAAGTAAATTCATCTACTACACAAGCTTAAATGTTTCCTTGCCTTTTCCACCTTAAAGGTTTTCCCTTCTTTTCCTCACATACACAAACACTTTGTTGGGATCAAACAGAAAATAAAAACTTATGATTTCAATATCCAGTTTTTTCCCTTTGACCTCACATTTTCCTTTCCTTTTGATTTCCTTGACACAAACAGGCCCTTGGTATCTGTGCAAGTGAATGCTAAGTATATCTACAACCCTTTTTTGTATAACCTTTATTTACATTATATTTTGCTGCCTTCTGAAAATAGATTAGATTCTATTTTCAGGTTAAGTGACTCGGAGAAGGAAAAAAAAAAAAGGAAGTGCAGGATGACCTTACACAGTCGACGAGCTTCTGTGACTTGGAAATGGTTCCTATCTTCTTTCTAGATTTCCATACACGGGGAAATCTAGGTCTTGGGCCCCTTGCAGCACATACCTGGCATGTATCATAAGATTGAAGAACACAACATAAGTTAAACTAGAATATCATTTGACAAGAGTAAAATGCAGGCCATTTAAGATCCACAAGCAACTTCTATATATTGAGAGCAAAGATGGGGTTGGACCGAACCAAATATAGCATTCTATCAAAATTGGCCATGTATAATTCGCTTCATGAGAAGCATACATGAGGGTAGATCCATATGCTCAAATAAATTACATTACAAACTCTTATAACTATTCCGTCACTCCCATAACATCTCCACCAAATCCCACATTGCCACTTCCCAATTTACCAAATCACGATTGCGATGCAAGAACGAAATCCAACAAACAAACAAAAAAAAAACAAGAAATCACACAGGTAAACGAGCAAATTCCCAACAAAACATTTCAAATAAAAAATTTTACCATTAAACAACAATGGTACTCGATACCAACATGAGTATATATGTTCTTCCTTAAATTCGATCTAAAACCAAAACTTTGCTACCACAAACCACATCCATCAAGCAACGAGCACTATGTAGATGCAGCAAAAAAGGGGGAAAAAGACAAAAATGAAAAACACAAGTTCTTTAGTACGTCTCACAGCTCATTAAGGGAACTCACCACCGTGGTGCTCGGTCTCTTCGAAACGCGGGTCAGTGTATCCCTCCGTCCACCAGCTAATGGGCAATATCTCAAAGCAAGCATCCTGGGAAAGTGGTCTCGTTAGAAAAGAAGGAACGCTTCGAAACATACGGTACAAGTTGCTTGTGAGCTAGAACTACAAATAGACGGAGAACGCCGACAAAATTTTCCAATACTGGATTGCAACATCCGCTTGTTAGTGGGAAACGACGGAAAGGGGTGGGTTCGCGCCAGACTTACCTCAGATCGTCGGCCCTTGGGGTCTTCCCAGCAGCGACGCAACAGGGCTTGGGCGTCGGAGAGGGGAAGAGTTTTGGTTTTGGAGTACAAGAGATTGAGAGAGAGAGAGAGAGCGCTGTACTTTTTTTGGTTGAAATGGTGGGAGGGATGGATGTTCCGACAAACAACAACAATATCTAAAATACTCGAATTTTGGAAGGGGTTGTATTATCACAATGCTCCAGGGACCGACTTCTGTTTGGATCCGAGTGTGTTTGGGTTGAAGGTATTATATTGATTTATTTGAAAATTTTGACTTTATGTACTTGATATTTCATTATAGACCAATTGTTGTAATCTCTTCAAGAAAAGATCTTATTGTTTTAGTAAATTTCTATCAAATTGTTATTTTCAAAATGATGGTAAACTAGGTGAATTTTTCAAAACAATATTATTGTAATAACTTATTACAAAAATAAACATCCAACCAAAATATTTTCAAAATTAGACTTCTAACAATATTCAAGTGGATCCCACATGCTTACCTTACCTAAGGATGGATATGGTTTAGTTTGGTTCGATTTGAAGCAAAACCACAAATTAAACTATATGATTCGATTTGAACAATTTTCAAACCAAATCAAACTATTTTACCTATTAAAATCGAACCAAATCGAATTACTCAAAACCAATTTGGTTTGTAACTTAACTATTTAATAAAACATATAGAAAAAATAAAATATTCATAGTGAAAATGAAAAGAATATAATCAGTTATAAAATAGAAAAAAAATTAAATAATATATTAAATTATTACTACAATCACAACCACAACAAATCAACCACAATTAAATATAATGTAGTAAAAGAATAACATTGTCCATTCACCCTAATTTTCAAGTTGACATAACCCTAATTTTCAAAATCAGTAGAAATCACACTAAAAGCAGGTAATCACTCTTGTTGTCAATCTCCACCTAAATATGTACAAACTGTTCATTCATTTACTCGAAGTCCGAAAATGATAGCGACATTCATCAAAGTAACAATCATTTTGTCATGGCATAAGTGGAAAGTACATGTCTCAAGTTGCCATCTCTACACAAGTACAGTAAGCAGTGGATGGTCCAATTGTACACAGCCTAAATGACTCAATGTATCAAAATCTACATCAATCAAATATGGACGAACACCTAGGTGTGTCATTATCCATCAATTTATGTCTTACCCATGCTCTATACACTAGATCAATTTTGAATTATCTTGCATAATAAAAAAAGAAATAGTAAAATTACAACAATATCAAAATAATAAAGTCATTCCACTATTACAACTAAATGAAATTTCAAGAAATTCTTTTCCTATAGGTACTGAAATGACCAAATGATCATGCAAAAAGATTAATATTGTAATAAGAAATTCTGATTTCAAAGATGAATTTGTAAGGATCATCAACTCATATGAGTAACAATGTTGCAATTGAAGTAATCACAACATCAAAAAGGAGACCGGAGCAATTGAACACAACATTTACATCAGTAATGGCAAGAAAAATTGATGCTCTCTCTTAAGAGAAAATTACAACCAATCTCCATCAGAAAAATGATTCAATGCTTCATAGTTTTTTTTTTGTTATCGGTTTAGGTTAATTTTTTTACATACCTGGATTCGAACTTGAAGGGTGTGACAAGTTTTATCTTCTCCAAGCCACTGTGACAATGAGACATTGTCTTCAATGCTTCATAGTGACTTAAGCATAGAATCAAAACTTTTTTTTAATCCAAGTTACAAGCACAAAGAAAAAAAACCAACGGCAGGAACAAACATAATAACAATCAACTCTGCTAGCAAGTAGCAAACTATATCTGCACGGTCAGGGTGAGTTCTCTTATGATAAGAAAGGCTACATTTGTGTCCAGAGTTTGAGTTCTTGGGACTAAGCACTCGTTCATCCACTTGTTGTAATGAGTGTTGTGGTGCAACTTGAGGGTCTGTGGGTTCCTGAATGTCTTGTCACAGCCCTAGTGCATACATTTGAAAGGTCTTGTTTTTTCTAGTTTTTCAGTTGGATTAGTGATTATGGTCCTGTATGATCAAGTGCTTGTCCTCCATCGGTGGCCAGTATCATTATGTATCATTCCTCTTTCACTTTCCATTTATAAAATTATCCTTTTTGCCCAAAAAACAAAAGTAGAGAGCTAGTAAAATATTGGGATCATAGAGCATTATCAAACGCCCAACAAAAAGAGACAACTTGAAAATTTCCATGTATATTTTGTTGCAAGAGATAAGAAACACAATGAGGAAGGAGAAAAAAGCTTTAAAGTATGGCTTATTTTTGCTTTGATGGATCGGCAAACTAAAGAAATATGTTACTATTAGAATCAGTTTGTTGGAAATAGCAAGTGTAAATTGATCTCGAGAAAGTAATGTCTTTAAATATAAGCAGCTTGAAGAAAATAATATCTCAAGAAAAAATGTATATGATGTATCTTAATATTGGTTTAAAGAAGAAGTGTGCTGCCCGCAGTAGCTACCAATCATCTTAATGAATAGTTACCAATACACTATATAAGATAAATTGATTTTAAATAGAAGCAAAAACTATGATACGAACCATCTCTTGCTATTCTAGACTTAATAAGGGTTGGCTTATTTCAAAGACAATGGAAAAGAAGAACCAATGGCCATAACTCATGGACAGGTTGACCTATTGCGTTCAATTTCCTTATATATACTACATCTCACTCTTCTAACATTATTTTCATTAATTTCATTTCTGATTCTTGTGGTCTTTATTCTACTATATTTACATGTTTTGGTTGGAGGTAATATGTAAGGAGATACTTGTTTTGGTAAATATCTTTTTGTTGGAGATTGGATGGAAAATGAGAGTATAAACTTCTTTATAAGTTGAGCTTTAAAAATGTCTATCCACCAAGAAAGTAGTATAAATGTTAGCATAATTTTGAGAACAAATGGTAAAGACATGTGAACAAGGTATTCTTTGTAGTTGCATATGTTCACAACTACATCTTATTTCCGCCCCATTCAAGTATATCTCATGATTATTACCATATGCAAATGTTACTTGATAAACATGACCCTAATACGGTTCAATCTGTAGTTATTTGGCATTTTCGGTAGCTTTCTAAAGTATTTCTTCTACTTTTTGTGCAAAGAATGTATACATTTGAAGACCATACTTACGTCATTTTACAAAGAACTTGTTTAGACACAAAAATGTCGTAAATATCAATGCAATGACTGGATGACCTTGAGCATCCCTCAAAACATTATTGAAACTTTTGGACATATTTGTTGTCATGATGTTATATTTCTTTCCATTGTCAAATGCAAGTGTCTAATAGCTTGGATTTTCTTATTCTGTCATTCACTTATAACTATCAGGATAAGTTTTCTTAAGTCTTTTATAGATCCTAGTTATATTACCTTATGCTCCCAAGTCATAAAGTTTCTCAAGTAACTTGGGTTCTTTGTGTGTTCTAATCAAATTTGATCTCCCATGATGTAGACAAGGACGATGTACGTTTTCCAACTCTAGAAGATATTATTCTCTCACAACTGTAGCCAAATCTAGGAATCGATCATTAATGATACACAATCCCGTTCAATTTATTACAAGATTTATAATTCGAACCGGAAACCAAGCCCAAGTATTTATTCTTTCATTCTCTACAATTTCAAAAGCTGATGGAAATTGACTATTATTTGCATCACAACTTGTAACAATAAGTAATAATCCTTGATATTTTTCATATAGACGTGTGCCATATTTGGAAATGATAAGCCTGCAACTACGAAATCCAACAATTAAGGCACCAAAAGCCCAAATGACACAACAAAAATATGTTAGAAATATCTTTGGTTATTTTGATGATTACACACAAATGTAATTAATTGTTGTAAATTTATACTCAGAAAAAGGAATTAAGTTGTTAAGGACAAAAATCATATATTCATTAAGTTTCTTAGTTCATATCAAAAACAACATACCGAAGAAATTTCGGTATACCGTTCAGACATAAACGGCATACCGTAAGAGAAACGGCATACTGAATCAGGGAAAAACAGAACGTACGTCAGAAGAAACGGTACACTCATCGACCTTCCGATTTCATGAAGAGGAAAAGCAAATTGGCATACCGAAGAAAAACGACATACCGAAACAGAAGAAAATGGAACGTGCGTCGGAATTCCGAAAAGTTGAGGAATCAAAGAAAAATGCAAAAACGACATACCGATAGAAAACGGCATACCGTTTCAGGAGAAATCGGTATACCGAAATAAAAACGGCATACTGAATTGTCCGTAAAATGCAGACTGAAGGACAAAACGACACACCGAAGGACAAAACGGCATACCGAAGGACTAGCCGTTTGTGACCATTATTGTGGTCGTTAGACACAATTGATGAAGGTCTCTTGGCTATAAATAGGACTCATTTATGCCTCCTTAAAGACACACATTGAATACTTGTAATTCATTATTTCCTTTAGTCATTTACTCTCATTACAAGCATTCTGTAAAGCAAATTGTTGTAATCAAGCCTTGTGAGAAAAGATCTCGATTGTAAAGCTTCAAAGAAAGGGCTTTAGCTTTTCGAGGTTAGAGAAGTGGAAAGAGCAAGAGAGGAGTTGGTGGAACTACCAACAAGTAAGTTCTCTTTCATTTAAGAATAAGGGAAAAATCTCAAGAGTGTCTTAAGGAGTGGACTAGGCGGGGTTGCTGAACCACTATAAATCGATTGTGTTTTTCAATTACTCTCATTCCCTTCTTGTGCTTTTAATTCTGGTGTGCATGATAAGTATAATTTCATAAATCAAATTACTTATCATTTCTGATTATTGTTAAAATTGGTTATAGAGATATTAAAAAGTAAAATTCTCTATTCACCCCCCTCTAAAGAAGCCTTTCGATCCTACATTTGGTATTAGAGCGGGTTTCTAGGAATTAGATTAAAAATCTACTAGAATACATGGCTATTTCAACTTTTAACAATAATGTTATGGAGGGACAAAGTATAAACCGACCATCCTTCTTTGATGGTGTAAGCTATAGCTATTGGAAATGTAGAATGATAATATATCTAAAATCTATAAGTTTTGAATTATGGGATGTTGTAATAAATGGGTTTCGTTTACATTCTACATCTTTTAAGGATTGGAGTATTGAAGAAAAACATCTTGCACAACTTGATACTAAGGGCTTAAATATTTTATTTTGTGCTGTTAGTAAGGAACAATTTAATAGAATTTGTAATTGTAATAATTCACATGAGGCTTGGCATATCCTAGAAGTTACTCATGAAGGAACCAACTAAGTTAAAGAAACAAAAATAAACATGCTAGTTCACA
>JAMKQA010011180.1:0-44675 GCA_024699735.1 Posidonia australis
TCACAAAAGTCAAGATTGATATTCTTGAGTCCTTCTAAGAGACCTTGGCGTTGCAGAGTTTGCATCCCTTTCTCACTTAAGTGAGCAAGACGCATATGCCATATCTTAGATTTGTGGAGTGGCTCAGTTGAGGATACTATAGCAGCAGTTTGAACTTCTGTTGAGCCCTCAAGGATATACAGCGGTCCATGCTTGAGTCCTTTCATCACTATAAGTGATCCTTTGCTTACCTGAAGAACTCCACATCCTCCTTTGTAACAAAAACCCTTATCATCATGAGTAATTAAGGAGATAAGATTCTTCCCATGATCCGGAACATGACATACTTCAGAGATAGTTCTCACCATCCCGTCATACATTTGGATCCTTACGGATCCAATACCAACGACTTTACATTGTGCATCATTGACTATAGTAACAGTACCTCCATTAACAGATTTATAAGATGAAAACCATTCTCGATTTGGGGTCATATGGTGTGATGCCCCTGAATCAAGAATCCACTGATCAGAAGAAAGAGAAGAATCAGAAACAGTAAAGCCAACATCGACTTCAGAGGCAATCTCTTCCTGTGCTGTAAAGGCAGAAGGCATTTTTGACTTCTTTTTAGGGCAATTATTCTTCTAATGCCCCGGTTCATTACAGTAATTACAGATATCTCTAGGATTTACTTTACCTTGAGATTTGCCTTTCTTCTTTCCTTTCTTGTCAAAACTTCTTGAGTTTGACCTACCACGATTTTTGTCAAACGTGGTAGAAAGGCCCGTCATCTCTCCACTTGAAGTTGAAGCTAGATGCCGCAATTCTCTTGTGTGGAGACAAGCTCTCACTTCCTCTAAAGAAATTGAATCTTTTCCAATCACAAAGGATTAGACAAAAATTTCAAAAGATTGAGGTAATGATACTAACAATAACAGAACGGCATCTTCATCATCAACCTTTACTTCAATACTTCTTAACTCCAAAAGAATAGTATTAAGATGATCAAGATGCTCTTTGAGAGACGTACCTTCCTTCATCTTGAGGGAGAATAAACGTTGCTTGAGAAGAAGCTTATTGGTTAAAGATTTAGTCATGTATAGACTTTCCAACTTTAACCATAATCCAGCAGTAGTTTCCTCATCTGCAACCTCGATTATTACCTCATCTGAAAGACAAAGTAATATTGTTGAATGTGCCTTTTCTTCTTGCGCTGTCAACTCGGCATTATTGACCCCAACTGGTTTTTCCTTCAACAACAGAGTCCAGATTCCTTGTTGTTTAAGGAGCGTCCGCATTTTGATTTGCCATAAGCTGAAGTTGTTCTTCTTGGTAAATTTCTCCACCTTAACAGTATGTGAAGACATGGTATTTTCTGTTAACTAAAACAAAAAACTCAACCTGGCTCTGATACCACTTGTTAAGTTTAAGGATTAGTTATACAAGAAAATAAAATGAAATGAAGAAGAACTGAAATAAAACAAACACGCAAATTTACGTGGTTCACCCAAAAAAGGGCTACGTCTACAGGCAGGGCAGATAGGTTTCACTATTCTTCAGAATAATACAACTCAGACCAAGAGTACAACTCTTGTACAAATCGTAGAAATTTCAATAAGAAATTTCTACTTAGCAGAAACTTTACTGAACCAGATGAAACGAAAACCCAAAACAAGAGAACAGAAGAAATCAGGATGTTCCCCGTTTACTGCACAATCAAACTCTGACCCTGCCTCCTCCTTATATAGCAGTGGAGGCAGGAGAGCAGGTGTGGATGCGCGGATGCATCCACGCGCGGAGCGGACGTGTCGGAAGAGCAGACCTGTGGTTGCGCGGAGGGGATGCAGCGGTGCGCAGTAGACGCGTCGGTCGAGGAGCAGGCACGGGCGGAAAAGGAGAGCTCGACGGCTCCCTACGTCCAAGCTTCCTGCGAGCAAGCGCAGCGTTCAGGAGAAGAGGCGCGCGGTTCAGGACGGGAGGTGTGAGCTGAGGCGACGGCTCCCTGCGTCGGAGCGGAGCAGGTGTGGTGTTCAGGAGAAGAGGCGCGCGGTTCAGGACGGGAGGCGCGAGCTGAGGCGACGACTCCCTGCGTCGGAGCGGAGCAGGCGCGGCGTTCAGGAGAAGAGGCGCGCGGTTCAGGACGGGAGCGCGCGAGCGGAAGCGGCGGCTCCCTGAGTCCACCAAGCTTCCGCGAGCAGGCAGTGCGGGTGAAGACCCGCAACTGGGAACAGGGCTTCAATCTGATATATATATATATATATATATATATATATATATATATTATTTCTTTCAGAACATATTCAAGTTATTTCTACACGTAATTTGATTACTTTCATAATGAAATTATCTCATTTTAGTGTAATGCAATTTCATAAAAATGGTGATAATATAATTATAATTTTCTTTGCCACTACCAAACTTTGCTCTAATCACATCGAAATCACTTTAGCGATCATTGGAAATACTCTAGCCACCACTTAAATCTTTTCAACAATGTTTGATGATCGTTGGAGTTTCCTTGACCACTAATGAAATTGTTATGATAATGATTAAAGTTACTTTGATGATCATTGGAGTTATGACATTCATTATCTGAGTTACTCCAATGATTTGTAATCCCGATGATTACTAGAGTTTGTCGAACAATTTTGGCTAATAACGAAGTAATTTCGATGACTATGGAAAATCATTAGAGCTTTTCAGTGGTTGTGTTGATTTCTTCAACAGTTGATGAAGTGGGAAGGACAAGCTCTAATGACCATCAAAAGTTTTATAATATCTAATAAATTATATATTATAATTCCTAATATTGTAATTGATTTTAATATAATCTTTTTATAATTTAATTCAATTACATATAGAGGTGTAAATCGGGTTAGACCAGCCCTGTGCCGTCTGACCTGACTCGGGTTTTGGCCTGGCCCAAGAGAAGGCTGGGCTGGGAGCCCTAGGCTGTTTGGCCTAATTCGGGTTCCTGAATCGGGCCACAGGCCGTGCCAAGCCCAAAGCCTAGGCTTGCTTAGCCTAGCAAACTGGGCTCATTTGGGTTGGACTGGGCCAGGTTGGTCTAATTTTTTAGAATACATACATACATACATACATACATATATATATAACACATTTAGTACTCATACATCTAGCTTTGTAAGAATATATACTAGTAGTAGCAGTGATAATTCATTTTAAAGTAGTTTAAATAAGACAAAAGAAAAATACGTAAAATCACAATTGATAATGAATTAGAAAATTATTTAAAATATAAGTTTGTCCTTAGTGATTTTAAAAATAAATAATTTAGATATATTAAAGTGATGGTCTAATACTACGGTTAGGTTTCGTATAATTTCTATAATGATAAAAATTATTTAATAATAAGTATTTTTTAATTAAAAAAAGACCGATCCAACCTGACCAGACCGATGGACTAGTCCAATAGTGGGCCATGGATTGTGTCGGACTGGGATATTTTAAAACCAATTTCAGCCTCATCTGGCTCGTGTCTATAGACAGGCCAGGCCAGGCCAACTCGATCCAGGTTCGCTTGGACCTACTAGATTTTGGTCCAGATCTGTCTAATTTGGCTCGATTTACGCCTCTAATTACATGTAACCAAATTCCTTAAAGTTTGATTATTGCAAAGAATTTAATTACAATATAAAGAAATTTCATGGGAATGATTACAAAGTGGTTAAAATTTGGTATTGATTCGATATTGTAAAATTGATTCCAATGATCGGTGGAATTACTCAGACCAGAGTAACTTCAAAGATCACCGACAATTACCGTTGATTCCAATGTAGTTTGAATTACATTTCTCTCGTTGATTACCGTCAGTTAAACATGACCTGCAACAACATTTAACTCTGCCAATCTAGGGGTGACCAGAATGAGGCGTCAAAAGAATCCATTTCCGGTTTATTTGTTTCATAAACCCCGGCCATGTTAAAACCCGAGTTGTTCACAACACAAACGCACTGGCCAGAAGCTTATCCTCTCCGAACTCTCTTCCTCACCCATCCACCACGCCTCCTCGTCGGCGGCGGCGGCGGAGGAGCACGAGAAGGGGCCAACAATGGCACCGAAAGGCCTGGACCGGCTCCTCGAGGGCCCCAGGAAGTACTGGGCTGTGCACGGTAAGATCTTTCAGCAGAGGTACGGGCAGCAGCTGATCGACCTCTTCGAGCTCCCCGTGAAGGTGATACTGTCCCCCTTCACTCTCGCCATCGACTTCGTTGGGTCCGCTCCTCGCGGGTTCGGGGTGCCCAAGCTCGTCTCCGACCTCGCCTTCTCCGCCATCTTTGTAAGGAATGTGGTACTGCCACTAGTTTCTTTTTCTTTTTCCATTTTTTTTAATGATTTGGAGATGGGGTGGGGTTTGATTTTGGCTGTGGTGATGCAGGTGGTGGGGACGATTGGGACGTATGATATCGCGATGGAGGTCGGGAAAAAGTTGCTGTGCCAGAGGTAGGGGGTCTTCCTGCTGTTTATGTTGGGATTGTTTATTCTGATTTGAAGATTAAAATTGGTTTTTTGGGGTTTACTAGCAGTTGTTGAGCTCTATTTCATACAAAAATGATGTCTACTAGAAAATTATTTGGTAGGCGTGTTGCTATACTTTCAATAGAAATTTGAGGCAAGGTTGCTTGGGAAATTAAGTAATTTTTTTTTCTCTGATGAAAGGTTTTGTTGCTAAGGAGCTGTATGTGAATTTGTATAGCTAGAGATGTTTTGACAGATGTGTAGGTACGACCTCTTTGGTCTCAAAGTTGTTGAGGCGAAAGATAACACCAAGGCATAAGCATAAAGTCCTTAAATTGCCTATGGCAGTGGCAGGGTCTTGCTTGATCATAGAAGTTGCTGTAGTGCATTGATTATATCGTATACTTGTATAATTGAACATGAGAATAGAATACCAGACAAAATTAGTGTGAAACACAGCCTCTACAAAGTATAGATATAATAAAGAGCACATGGTGATGATAGCTGTGACAATTCCATTTTTTTGAGTGGTGTAATAGTTGTGACAATTCAAACATTCAGTCTTCAAACTCTAGTAAAACCTCAATGAATGAATATTAGAAAAAAAAAACTATAGTAACACCTTAATAAGGGTTTATCCTGATTTGTCCCATAAAATGTTTATGTTAATGTTAGTTATATGTCTTTAGATATATGGTTATCTCTTTTATGGATATATGAATATTTGTGTATGGAGTAAACCTTATATATATGTAACATATATTGTTAAGAAATAAAACTTTTCATTGTTCTCTTACATTTAACATGGTACCAGATCACAGGAATGCACAACCCTAGCTGTCCTCTTCCCTCCCACCTTTAACTGCAGGCAACCAGGGTCGTTTCCAGCCAGCCTGCCGCCGACCAGGGCCTTTTCCTCCCAGCCCCCTGCCATCCCCTGCTCCAGCCACCACTCTAGCCACCCACCAGCTCTCCACCTTCACTCTAGCCACCTTCCGGGCATCTCCCGGCCCTCGGCAGTTGGTTCCAGCCCTCTTGCCAGCCCTCAGTCTTTCTCCTGTGGCAACTGGTGGCCCAAACAGCCTGGCTGTCGGTTCCTATACCATGATATAGGCTGCCTTTTTCTTCCTTTTTCATGTTTTTGCATCTTGAGTTGTTTGTGTGTCCTTTATTTGCCCTAGATAATCAAATTTTGCCCTAAGAATGGGTTTCTATAACTATTTTTGGTGTTTTCCTCAAGGTTGCAGCATTTTTGGCCTTGTTTTCCTTGTGAGATGATGAAAAATCTCTCAGGGACGTCCATCAAGTTCAATGGCAAGAAATTTCTTCTATGATCATAGGCATTTGAGACCTTTATTGGTGCACATTGGAAGACATTTCATGTTATTGTTGATCCCTCAGATGCCAAGGATGCTACTTAAGAAGACTAGTTCCCTGATGACTGTGTCATCATATTATGGTTAGTTAATGGTATGGAGGAAGATATATCTAGAGGTGTCATGATACTACGTTTGGTTAGGAACATTTGACACATTGCACAACATATATGGATATGAGAAAAATATTGCACGTATATGTAAGATATATGAGCAGTTGTTTATCTACCATTAGGGGGAGTGTTTTGTCTAGGAGTTTTACAGTTCTCTCATGTCCTTGTTAGATGAGTTGAAAGTATATCAGCTATTTGTAGCAGACATATGAAAGATGTGACAGTACCGAGAGGAGCTAGCTGTAGCTATATTCTTGGCTGGGCTCAATCTAGCATTGATTTCTTAAATTAGTGGTCCAGTTCTTGGTATGGAGACTCTTCCTTCTCTTTCTGTTATGATGACTTGAATTAGTCATTATACGTAGGAGCTATATTCCAGAAGGGTATTGAAGATTCTGGAATATTTGAATTTAGTACGTGTTTTAATGGGAAAATGTCAGTTATATTTTCTGAATTTAACCTTGCAGTTTTTCTATAACTGGCATGACTGAAGGTTTTATACCTTGCAGTTATTTGTATTTAAATGGGGTATGGTGGCACCAAATAGTGGATGTCACTATCTGAAAAATTTCCATCTGTAATTTTCATTTTTTGCATAGTGCAGAGCTCCTCTCCCCTTCTCTCATCTGTGGACGTATCCGTAGGGGGAATCACGTAAAATCTGATTGTTCTATCTATGTGTGTGTGTTTTTGCCTTAATCATTTTTTCTGCATGACAAATTGGTATCAGAGCTAGGTTCGATCTCATGCCGTCCCATAGTATTAAGGTTGACAAATTCATCGTGAAAAATAGTTTTAGTTTATGGCAGATTAAGATTCGAGCCCTGTTGAAACAACAAGGCATCTGGGCACCTCTCATGAAGAACAATCCACCAGAGATTGAATCTGCTGATCTCGCTACTCAAGAGGAGAAAGTCTATTCAACCATCCTTCTCTGTTTGGTTGATGAGGTAATCATTGAGGTAGCTGATGAAGAAACCGTTGTAGGTTTGTGGCTGAAATTGGAGAGTCTATATATGACAAAATCCTTGACCAACAAACTCCTGTTAAAGCAGCGATTGTTCTCCATTCGGATGAAAGAAGGTACTTCTCTTAAATCTCACCTAGATCAATTAAATACCTTGTTCATGGAGTTAAGGAATATTGATGTAAAAATCGAAGATGAAGATGCCACTCTCTTACTGTTAGTTTTTTTCCCACAATCTTATGAGAACTTTGTCCAATCTTTTGTCATTGGTAAAGATTCCATAATCCTAGAAGAAGTTCGACCGAGTTTGCATACTTGAGAACTAAGGCATATGGCATCAAGTACCGGAATGGAAGGTGCAGCAATTGTATTGACTGCAACAGAGAAATCAAGAGGACAGCAGGAGAGAAAAGATAATAAAGGGAAGTGGAGAGAGAAGTCAAAGGGAAAATATCCTAATCCTAAGGATATTTGTAACTATTGCAAGGAACCAGGGCATTGGAAAGCTGAATGTCCCAAGAAGAAAACTAAATCTCAAGTAGCTACTGTTGTTCAGGAAGAAACAACTTCTGAAAAAGACGTGGCTTTCATTGTTATAGAAGTTCAAGGATTGGTTGACAGTTGGATCCTTGATTAAGGAGCTTTTAATCATATGTGTCCTAATAAGGACTAGTTTTCAACATATGAAGAAGCCAATGGGGGTTTAGTTTCTATGGCTAATGGTAATATGTGCAAAATGGTGGGACTGGGCACCATAAAATTACAGATGCATGATGACACTGTTAGAAATTTGGAGGGTGTTCGGCATGTCCCTTAATTAGGGAAAAATCTAATTTCCTTAATAACCATTGATAATAAAGGGTATAGGTATTCAGGAGGAGGAGGTGTCCTTCGTGTGACAAAGGGTGCCATGGTAGTTATGAAAGGTATAAAGAATGACTCTTTATACATCCTTCAAGGTAAAACAGTTGAAGGAACTGCTGCTGTTTCACTACATTCAGACCAAAATCACATGGAAATTTGGCATATGAGACTTGCCCATTTAGGACAAAAGGGTATGCAACTTTTGAGCCAAAGAGGACTTCTAGAAGGGCACAAAATTTCTACTTTAGATCTGTGTGAACACTGTATTTTTGGGAAACATCGGAAAGTGCACTTTAATAAGGCTGAACATTCAACAAAAGGGACATTAGATTATGTCCATACTGATTGCTGGGGATTTGCACAAAATCCATCATTAAGAGGGTCAAAATATTTTTTGTCAATAATAGATGACTACTTCAAGAATGGTATGGATTTATGTAATGAAGCACAAGAGTGAAGCCTTTAAGTTCTTCAAAGAATGGAAGGTTATGGTTGAAAACCAAACAAGGAAGAAAGTTAAACGGCTAAGGACTGATAATGGCTTGGAGTTTTGCTCGAATGAATTTAACCTTTTTTACAGGGAGGCTGGAATAGCTTGGCACAAGACTATTTCTCACATTCCACAACAAAATGGAGTAGCTGAGCGTATGAATAGAACACTTCTTGAAAGAGCACGATGCATGATATCTAATGTTGTTTTGAGCAAAAATTTTTGGGCAGAGGCAATTACTACAGCAGCATGTCACAAATAGATGTCCTTCTTTAGCCATCCAAAACAGAATTCCTCTTGAGATATGGTCAAATAAAACACTTGATTATTCTAACCTTAGAATTTTCGGTTTCTCAGTTTACTATCATTTAAATGAAGGTAAATTAGAACCAACGGCTAAGAAAGGAGGAGTATTTGTTGGCTATGGTTTGGGTGTGAAAGGCTTTAGAATCTGGAATCCTACTGAACATAAAGTAATTTTGATGAAGATGCCATGCTTAAAATTAATCAGAAAGTCAGAAAAACCAGTAGTTAAAGACAACCCACAAGTAGAATTTGAAATGAATACAATTCTGAACCATTCTGAAGGAAAGGATCAGACACAGGTTCAGGAAGGCATAGAAGATCAAAAAGACACTCAAGGAGAGTCATCTGATTCGGTTGTTTCTGAAATTCAGCAGTTCAGAAGCGTTGCTATTGATAGGCCAAGGAGGGAGACACGTCCCCCTCAAAAATATGGTTGCTTGTGCTTTGCAGGTTGCTAAAGAAATAGATGCTAAAAATCAAGATCCAGTTTCTTATAAAGAAGCAATTGAAAGTTCTGAATCAGCTCAATGGATTTTGGCTATGCAAGAGGAAATGGATTATCCAAGACAACTCACACTTGGGAGCTAATTTTACCTCCTAAGGATAGGAAGAAAGTCGATCGCAAGTGGGTTTTCAAAAGAAAGAAAGGACCTCATCAAGATACTCCAACAAGATTTAGAGCTCGTTTGGTGGATAAAGATTACAACTAACGAGAAGGGGTGGACTTCAATGAGGTGTTCTCACCAGTGGTAAGACACACATCTATTAGAGTTTTACTAACTATTGTTGCATTCCAAAATTTTGAATTGGAACAATTAGACGTCAAAACAGGATTTCTGCATGGAGATTTGGAAGAAGATATTATAATGGATCAACCAGAAGGTTTTGTTCATCCAACTAAGCCTAATCATGTGTGTAAATTGTTGAAATCGTTGTATGGACTAAAACAATCCCCCAGACAGTGGTATAAGAGGTTTGACGCATATATGATTAAAATTGGTTATAGAAAAAGTCTACATGATTGCTCTGTTTATTTAAAAGAGCTTGCTGATGGATCTTATATATACCTGTTACCATATGTTGATGACATTTTAATAGTATCTCAAGATAAATCTGAACTTGAGAGCCTAAAAGCACTTCTTAGCCATGAATTTGAGATGAAGAATCTCGGAATTGCTAGGAAGATTTTAGGAATGGAGATATTCGGAGATAGAACAGCTGGGAAGTTATTTTTATCACAAAAGAATTATATTCAGAAGGTCCTACAGAAATTTGGTATGAACACTTCAAAATCTGTTAGCACTTCTTTTGTTAAAAATATCCATTTGTCTTCAAGTATGGCTCCAACAATTGAATCTGAGATTGCTTATATGAAAAAGGTTCTTTATTTAAATGCTGTGGGAAGTTTAATGTATGCAATGGTCTGCACTCGACCAGATATTACATATTCAGTAAGTATAGTTAGTAGATTCATGTCTAATCTGGAAATAGAACATTGACTAGTTGTAAAAAGAATACTAAGGTATCTGAAGGAAACAACTGATGTTAGGCTGATGTATGGGAGCAACATAAATTGTCAGGTTGCTGGTTATTCAGATTCGGACTTCGCAGCTGATGTAGATAACGGGAGGTCTATGACCGGATATGCTTTTACAGTAGGTGATGTAGTTGTTAGTTGGAAGGCCACTCTTCAGCCTACCGTTTACAGTTTCTCTTTCAACAATAGAAGCTGAGTATATGACAATGACGGAGGCTGTTAAGGAAGGAATATGGTTAAAGGGTCTCATTGGAGATTTAGGATGGCATTAAGATCACACAACAATTTATTGTGATAATTTGAGTGCCATCTGTTTGGCCAAAGACCAGGTGCATCATGAAAGGACGAAACATATAGATGTGATGTATCATTTCCTCAGGATAGAAAGAAGAATTAACATCAACTCTCGTGTCCACATACTTCTCAGCAAAATGGGGTGGTCGAATGCATCTATTGCCACATATTTGATGTCACTTGCATTATTTTGTTGTAAATGAGTGTTTCTAAGTCTTTTTGATCTGAATGTCCTCTGCGTTTCTTTGTACTGAGATTCCTTTACAATGTTTGTATTCAGATAAAGAGTTATTTAATTTTCCACCAAAAGTGTTTAAATGTGTAGCATATGTCTAAGCTAAGCCTTGATAAATTAGACCCTTGATCTATTTGATGTGTGTTTGTAGGATATTCTAGGACACAAAAGGACTATCGTTGCTATCATCCTTCCCGTTATCGTTATTTTATCTCTGCAGATGTTACTTTTTGGGAGTTTAAATCATATTTTGATCCTATGGTATCTCGTACAACACCAGACAATACATATATTACCAGGCTTGTGGAGATTGTGTATACCAGGGAACCATTGTAGGAAAGGATGACTTGTCCACTATAGGTTTGTCCTCGACGACAACATATACATCCACTAACTCAGCCTCAGCCATTGCTCCGTTATGTAGATTCTCTACCTTCAGACTTGAATATATCCATTGCTCTACGAAAAGGTATTCAGTTTTTCATTGCTCATCTTATTTTAAACTTTATTACTTGTAACATTCATCTTTTCGTCAGTTTGCTTTATCAATTTTTTCAAAGTCTATACTTAAGAACTATTAAGAAGCACTTCTCTTACTATATTGAAAGGTAGTCATGGATAAGGAAATGCAAGTTTTAACATCTTGTGGCACTTGGGATCTAGTTTCTCGATTTGAAGAAACTGTTATAATTAGTTATCGGTGGGTATTCACGATCAAGTACATACCTGATGGATCAATGGACAGATATAAAACGCAGTTGGTGGCTTGTGGATTCATGTAGTTCTATGGCATTGATTATGAAGAGACCTTTTCACCAGTCGCTTGACTTAATTCTATCAGAGTGTTCTTGTTTGTTGCTATAAATAAGTCATGAGATTTACATCAACTTGATGTGAAAAATATTTTCTTGTATGACGATTTGGCAGAATAGGCCTACACGGAGCAACCTTTAGGATATGTTGTTCAGGGAGAGAACAGTGTGTGTCTTCTTAGAAAGGTTATTTATGTCCTTAAGTAGAGTCTTATGGTGTGGTTTGACAATCAGCAAAGTGGTGATGCAGTTTGGCTTCAAAAAATATATTGTAGATCATTTGGTGTTTATTAAGTATAACACTAATGGGTGTATGTTGTTGGTAGTATATATTGATGATATTATCATTATTGGCAATGATACTAAATAGTATCTCTGATTGCATTTCACTACTAAGGATATGGGTCATCTTAAGTACTTTTTGGGGAATTGAGTTTGCCTATGTCAAAGGAAAAATAGTACTATCTCAGAGAAAATATGCTCTAGATCTTTTCCAGGAGATAGGTCTCATAGGATGCAAACCTGAAAGTATTCATATTAATTAGATTAGTTCTATAGACATATATGAGAATACTGGGAGATATAGGCGATTGATTGGAAAGTTAATTTACTTGACAATGACACGTCCAAATATTTTCTATATAGTTGGGCTTCTTTGTTAATTCATGCATGAACTAAAGGAGGTACATTGGTAAGGTACCTTACGTGTACTTGCATACATTAAAGACATAGTAAGATGAGAATTGATCTATAAGAACAATGGAAATCTAGATGTTAAGGTTTATTCTGACTGGTTATGTTAGAGATTGAGGTGATAGGAAATCTATATCAGGTTACTATACCTATGTTGCTGGAAATCTTGCTATACTTATGTTGCTGGAAATCTTGTAAGTTGCGGAGTGTGTAGTAGAATGTTGTATTAAGGTCTAGTGTAAAAACAGAATACTACTCCATGACTCCGACAACATGTGAAATGGTTTGGCTAAAATTTCTCTTGTTAGAGCTTGGTTTTGAGTAAAAGGCACCTATGTCTATACATTACGACAAACAGACAACAATCGTTATTTTAAATAATCTTAATTTTCATGAACACACTAAACATATTGTGGTGGACTATTATTATGTATGTGATATGGTTACGAAGGGAGTTAGTTGCACACTTTATACTCAATCTATAGAGCAATTGACCGATATCTTTACAAATGGATCGAGTGTTGGGATTTTTAACTCATTATGTAACAAGTTAGGCATAATTAATATCTATGTTCCAGCTTGAGGGGGAGTCTTAGTGTTAGTTATATGTCTTTAGATATATGATTATCTCTTATGTGGATATATGATTTATAGATATCCGTGTAAGGAAGTAAACCTTATATATATGTAACATATATTGTTAAGAAATAAAACTTTTCATTGCTCTCTTACATTTAATAATTTAGATGTTCGACAACAGTATGTTCTAGCAAAATGTAAAATCTTAAAAACTTTAGTGGAAGCTTTAATTAATAATCTCATCATCTTATCTTACTCCTTTATTTCTTATTTCATTTTCCTTCCTTTTTCTCATATTCCTCTTCTTCCTATTCTTAGGGTCCATTTGGGCTGCAACCTTTGGCAAAAAGAACTTTTCTAGGAAAAGGAGTTCCAAAGGGGACTTTCTTCAAGAAAACAGTGACCAAATTTTCTATGGTTTTGAACTAAAAGTTGATGATAGAAATACCATAATATATAGCTTCCTGCAAAAAGCTTGCTTTGACTAAAAATGTTTTTTTGGGAATGCTGTTCCAAATGGACCCTTAAGTAAAAGTTATTAGGTTTCCTGTCATGATAGAGCATGTCATTGGTGCTTGCCCAACATAACAAAAATTAGGTTGGTTTTCTCCTCCCATTTGTCATGATCAGAATCACCAGATATGTGGACTTCGTTATGAATCATCGAATCCTCTCTTTTTTCTGGACCTTTTAATGAGTTCCTTAATTGTTTTAATGCAAAAAAGAGACCCATGATACCACAACACGGCGTCCACTCTATGGCTGTCTCAGTTGCCTACAGCTACATGGTTGTGTTAAAAATAGGGGTAAGAGACGAATAACAACACCCTATATATAACAAAACTTATTGGATTGATATAGACCAACTACACTTGTTTGCGAGGTTCATGGAAACCTAGCGAGGGTACATGTCTTTGAAACTTGGAAATCCAGTACACATTTTCCATTAAAATACTTGATCGTACAATGGATAATTTGGTTGGTATTTTGCAAGTGGCTTATACAGGGTTGAAGATGGTTTGCACTGGTTGAAGTGGCAGTTCATTCTTTATTTGTCTGCACATATTGCAAAGCTTGTATTTTTCTGCCTAACTAGGCATACTGCATACGTTTGTCAATCCATTTTTTAGTCAATGGAATTTCTTCTGAAATAGTTTTATTCCACTTGGTTATGTTTCACTTGTCTTTTTGTTAATCTGAAAAGAACTTCATGCAGCATTTGCACCATCCAACTATATTTGCTTGTCTGGACATGCCTTTTGAAGTATCGTTTTTGTCTGCCCTGGGTGCAGCTCCCTCCTTCCCCAAGAAGTGATTTATGTTTGTTTTTTTTCTTGTTCTCAGGCATTGTCAAGCCTGCAATGGTTGGCAGGCTTTACGCTGTACAATGTGCAAAGGCACTGGAGAAGTGCACTATCAAGTACAAAATTTCAGATTGAAAAGGTATTATTGTCTCATTATGTGAAGTATTCTTGAATTGCAGCGTGTCTGTTTTCATATTTCCTAGCAATTTTTGAATACATGGCTGATTTAGGAGGGCTGAGACAGGTCGGCTTCCTTAACAGAAGAGATCATATTAGGAGCTAGCACCTTTTTTCATTGAGATATTGATTTCTTTTTGCAGTGGGGAGAAGGCAACTGCTGAATGTATTGCAGATGCTGTTGCTGACAACCGGGCTGAGTTGGTCCACCTCCCTTCTGCTGTTGATCTTCCATTTCCACTACCCACTAAAGAATGCCCAAATTGTAATGGATCTGTACGTCAAGTCTATTCCTTCTCTTTGTTTTCTTGGTTGTTTATATTATTATGTTATGATCTTCTGTAATTTAGAGTAAAAATACAAATAGGGTCTTTTTACTATAGCACTATCAAGTATTAACTGTCCAACTCTATGAAAAAAGTTTGCAACTGATGCAATCTAGTTTGGCACAATATTATTATAAATATTATATCCCTAAAGGCAGCATGGATGGATTAGCAATGTTCAACTTGAATGCAAGTTTGTTGCCAGAATTTCTTTCCTCTTGCATTACATGTTTGGTAATGTCCCATTTAAATTGTAGTCTTTTAGGATGGCATTATTTAATCACATTTAGGTAAGAAGTGATGTACAATTTAAATTATAGTGTTTTAGGATTTGTGTTCTTTAATCATATTTAGTTATAGCAGTCATAACTATATACTCGTAATGGTATGCTTAAAGGATATCAATGCTTCATCTACAAATAAAACTCGATATTTCTTTGTAAAGTTGAAACTGGAGTTTCATTCTTCCCAAATTAAGTTGGGTCAGATCTGTGAAGATTGGGATGCCCATGTTCTGTTACTGTGCTTGGGGCAGAAACCCACTAGGCATGCTACTTCTGTAAATGTGACGTCTTCCAATAATCATTTCCCTTGTGCTGCTTGAAGGATTATCTTGAAACTGGAGATCTAGTAAAGGGATCATGAAGTGCTAAGAAGGGCCATATGAACAAAATCTAACTAAAAGCTGTACAAAGCTGAGCATGCAATTCTGGAACAAAATGTCAGAAAAAGACACTGAGGTGCTAAACATAAACAGTCTCCTAAACTGTCCAATTTTCTTGCGTAAAAGAAAATGTTTAAATAAAGCAACCTTTCATTCTAAATTCTTATGATTCTTCTCAAAATAATATCTTTTGTTTTGTTTAGTTTTTCGAAAACGTAATTGGTAATCCCATGTCAGATGCAGATGAAATGGATATAAATATCCTTTTTTATATGAGAATACTTTTTCTCTGGGTAGGGGATATACATTAATATAATAAATAGTTTCAGCCAAAAAAAGATGTGGGAGTCTGTATGTATGTATGTATGTATGTCCCAAGTTCATATTGAAGTTGGTTATTTAGAAATATTTTATGACTCATATTTATCATGATATTTGAATATACAGTTACATCGTTAAAAGGAATTAAGAACTGAGCTGTAGGTTTGTATCATACCATCTGACAGGTAAACATCTGCTTTATGTACACATATTTTTGTGACTGCAGGGTGTGATGTGTTGCCCAGAATGCAAGGATCGTCGATTACAAGTTCGGTTATCTGTTGATGATGTGAGTCTTAATTGTCAATGCCATTTGATTAAGTTCTTCTCACTGTTGTTCCACCTGTTGTTGAATCTGGCATGCACATTTTGTCATGTTACTTAGCATCAAGATGTATTTACATAATCATAATGGCCCATGCTCTATGTTGTGATTCTGAGAACAGACTCAAAGTAGAAAGTGCGACATCAAAAAAATACAAATGAATATTTTTCATCTTTACGCCTACCGTTTACAAAAAAAAGGTGGAGGAAATTTCATCTTTACTGCTAAAAAAACGAAAACGTTTTAGTGGTGTTTGAAATGGCAATCATATTTTAAGCATATGTTGATAGAGGAATTATTTTGAGGCCGACTGCTTGGGCTGACAAAAAAATAAGGACTTGATAAATTATTCATACTCAATAGAGAAAATCACTTTGCTAGTTATGCTAAATTGATAACCTACAAAGAACTTGACTTAATATATTAGTGATTAGTTGAATAAGTTGATTATTGTATTGATTGCATTGGGAGCTTATTTTCCTAATAAATGTTGTTAGATATAGAATTGTTAGTGTTATAGGTTATATGGGTAAATAGATATTCATTTACTTAGTATAGTATCTGTATTGTAACTATTCCTCTCAATAGACATAATTCATCGACTCTTTCTAATCTTAACATGGTATCAAGAGCATAGGTTTAAGGGTGTGAAAATCCTAACCCTAGACGTCATGCCACCCACCTCTCGTAGCTGGTTGCCTACGTCAAACCTTCCTCCTACGTTGCTGGCTTCTCCGAACCTCCCTCCTACGTTGCACGTTGCTGCACACTTGTGTTGGCACTCTTGTTGCACCACCAGCCTCCTTTGGCACCTCTTATGTCGTTGGTTTCTCCTTCCTGTAGGGTTCTCTCTCCCTGTCGACCCTTCCATTGCAGTTGGCTACCTAATCCAGTGGCTTAATAGCCTGTGTCGTCGGTTTACCCTATGTAACAGGGTATAAAAGGACTGTTGTGCTATTGTGGGGCATGTGTATGTCCTGTATGTGTTTAGTTTGTGTGTAACTCATGACGATCTACTTGTAATTAAGATTCAACCTTGTTTGTGTGTTTGTGGTTGTTGCTTTTCGTGGTGGTGGCCTCCTTTTTCGCCTTCAATGCTACTGGTGATGCATGAATTCGAAATGTTGGTGGAACTACTATCAAATTCAATGGTAACAAGTATCTGTTATGGTTCAAATCTTTTATAGTGTTTTTAGGTGCTTATCAGAAAGTGAAGTACATCACAAATGCTCCTTCGACTGCAGAGGATCCCACCTATGATAATTGGTTTGCCTCTGTGGTGTTGTATTATGGCTTGTTAACAGCATGGAATCTAATATTGCCTCTTGACTCTGTCTAAAAAGATATGGGATATGCTAAAGGAAACGTACGACTATAAGGAAAACATATTCTGGGTCATTGAGATATGTGAAAAGTTTTTCTCTTTTCAATAAAGAGATTGTTCTATTTAGGAGTTTTATACGTTGCTTCGATCCTTTATGGATGAACTGACAATTATGTCTTATTCAAAGATCCTCAGGGAATATTGCAATGGTTTGGCCATTGTCAAGTTTTTCTTTGGGTTTCATTTAGATGTGGCTTTTTAGATTCGCAGTCATGTGCTTGGTGCAGATTTGGTCCCATCGTTGTCCTGTATGTATGCCCATGTGTTACGTGTTTCTATTAGGCTATCCACAACCTACCTATGTGGTAATCACGTCTTTGACAAGTGTTGGGACAAGTTGGCCAACTGGATTGAGTTCATCATGTTGTCACTGAGGATGGTCCTGGTGATCAGTTTTCGTTGTTACTATTTCTCAGGTGTAGTACAATAAATTTGTCTGGTTACCAATAAACCAATCCTTAGCCATTGTTTCTCATGCTATCACTTTAGTTACAAGTGCTTTTTTAGTTTCTAAGGATAGTTCTTAGATTATACACTCAGGGGCCTCTACACACATGTCAAGTACTTGTGTTTTTTGTTTATTTGTTTATTCAATCTGTCTAATATCGTTTTGTTTCTATTGTTGATAGTCGTTATTGTAATGGTTCTGAGGAAGGGATTGTTCAAGTCTTTTCCCAACTTTTTCTTAATGAAGTTCTTTATGTTCTGACTTTCTTGCCATGTCATCACTAATGTCTTAAATTGTTGTGTAATCTTTTTCTCATTTCATTATCTCTTAGGATTTATAGATAGGAAAGAGGATTGGTTTTGACCATGAGTGTGGTTGTGGTGTGTATCAACTGGTTCGTGATAAGATACCTAGAGGATTAACGTCTTCCATATCTTCTCCAAAATCGCCTGTTCTTTGACATTATCATCTATGTTAGCCCTCTTATTACAAACTTCAGTATGCTTTTCCTTAAGATTTCAATTGGATTATTTGATTGTGAGTCGTGTCAATCAGGTAATCATCATCGTACTACTTGTAAGCATTCTTCTATCTATACTAGTCAAGCTTTATTTGAATTAGTTCCTTGTGATATTTAGGTCTTGCTTGTGTTTTGTCTATGTTTAGTTATCATTATTATATTGTTTGCATTGATGATTATTTTTGTGTTTCATGGGTGTATCTTCTTAAAGACAGAGTGTATGTACTAAATGATGTTAAAAAGTTCTTTGTTGAAATTATCAATCAATTTTTTGCTTTTCTAAAATTCTTTGTAGTGATAATGTTGTGGAGTTCATTCAAAAAAAATCTACAAACTTATTTTGCCTCATTGGGAGTTTTACATTAAACTTTATGTCGTTACACATTTCAACAGAATGATGTTGCAGAGAGAAAATATAGACATATTCTAGATGTTACTTGAATTATTATGTTGTAGATGCATATTTCTAAATATTTGTGGTCTGATGTTATTCTTACGATGACCTTTCTTATCAATAGGATGTCCTTTGTTGTTCTAGGTGGAGCCATAATACCAACTTGTGTCTTGATACTTTCTTGTTTCATTTACCTCCTAAGGTGTTTAGATGTATTGTCTTTGTTCAAAATCTTTTGACAAATTCTTACTTCATTCCATTAATTGTGTACTTGTAGGGTATTCTAGAACTCAAAAAGGGTACAACTCTGTTACTAAACGATACTATATCTCTGTTGATGTTATATTCTTTGAGTTTTAGTCATCTTTCGACTCCAGTAAATCATGTATTGGGAGTGTTCCTCTTCTTTATCCTATTAAGATTCTCTCATGGTACTTGATATGCTTGTTACTATTCAAGTCCTTGTGCATCCTTTACAGGTCTATCAATGTCGCCAGCGAGAACATGATCTACCTCTTGTCGAGCCATCAAATCCGTCTACAGATCCATCTTCGTTAGTTTGAAGACTATATTGCTATTTGTAAGGATAAATGATCTACAACTGCTTATCCTATTTCTAATTTTTTTTCCTATGAACATTTTCACCCATCTTTTCCTCAAGTTGTACTGTCTATTTTGTGTGAGTTTACTCCAAATAACTATGGAGAGGCAAGTCTTGTTCCTCAGTGGAAAGAAGTAATGAATGTAGAGATGCAGACACTGTTATCTTGTGGTACGGGGGATTTGTTTTCTCATCTAAGTAATGTGGTTAGATGTCGTTGGGTCTACACCATCGAGTACAAACCTGATGACCTTGTGATTCGCTACAAAACTTGTTTGGTGGCACGTGGCTTTCCTTATACGTTTAAGGTAGATTATGAAGAAACCTTTTCACTTGTTGCTAAATTGAATTCAATTCATGTGTTGCTTTCTATCTCCATGAACTAATCATGGAACTATGTTTGTTAGATGTCAAAAACGTGTTTCTATGGTGATTTGACAGTACTTATGCAGTAACCTTATGGGTATATTGTTCAAGCAGAGGATAGAGTATGTCTTCTCAATAAGGCTATTTATGGATTGAAGCAGAGTTCAAAAGTTTGATTTAAAAAGTTCAATAAGATTGTCATAGACAATGGTTTTTAATGTTGTGCAATTGATCATTAAAAGGCAGAGTGGAGGTAGTGCTATTCTTGTAGTGTATGTTGATGTCTTATCACAAGCAGTGACACCATAATAATCATGGAAACAAAAGAGTAATGGAAGAAGTATTTTGTCACGAAGGACATGGGAAGGCCAAGATATTTTCTAGGAATTGAGTTCGCTCATGACAAAGACAGGATGACTCTATCACAAAGGAAACGTGCACTTGATCTTCTACAAGAAACTAGACTTTTAGGGTGCAAATAAGAAAAGACTCCTATAAATCAGAATTTGGATTTTTGGAATGACACCTTAGAAGTCTTTACAGATGTTGGACGATATAGATGGTTGATTGGGAAGTTTATCTATTTGACTGTTACATGTTCATATATTTCTTATGCTATAGGATTACTTAATTTATACATGAGCCTAAGATGACTCATTGGAAAGGAGCTACGCTTGTATTAGCATACATTAATGGGACCCTTGGTAAAGGTCTTGTGTACAAAAAATGTGGACGTTTTGAAGTTGAAGTCCACTCAGATTCTACCATGTTGGTGATAAAGGGGATAGGAATTCCACTTTAGGTTACTGTATTTATGTAGGAGGCAATCTTGTTACTTGGAGAAACAAGAAGCAGAATGTGGTCTCTAAATCTAGTTCTGAAGTAGAATATCGTTTCATGACTTAAGCTGTTTGTGAGATGGTGTGGCTAAGATCTTTATTAGCAGAATCTTATTTCACAATAAAGGTTCTAATGTCTATGCAATGTGCAACCAAGTTGCTATCTTCATTGTCCATAATTCAGTATTCCATGAATGAACAAAGTACATTGAGGTCGACTATCACTGTATTCAAGACACTGTGATGAAAGGAATCATTTCTACTTTATACACTCTGTTGTTCGAGCAATCAGCAGATATTTTCACAAAATGGCTAAGTGTTGATATTTTTAAGTCTCTTGTAACAAGCTGGGGATGTTAGATATGTATATTCCAGCTTATGGGGGAGTATTAGATATAGTATTGTTAGTGTTATAGGTTATATGAGTAAATAGATATCTGTTAACTCAGTATTGTCTATATATATGTAACTACTACTCAATATTGTCTATATATATGTAACTACTCCTTTCAATAGACATAATTCATTGATTCTCTTTAATCTCAATAAATGTTAAACAAATTCATATAGCAAGCAATTAAAGTACAAATCAGGGGTACAAGGCAAATTTAAATAGTGGTATAGGGAGTTATTCCTGATGATGCTACTGTGCACATGCAGATATAAGATTCTTATTTGTGTTAATGGTAATCGATTTGCTTACCATGTTACAAATGTTTTGTTCTTAAAAGAGTGTCACAAGAGATACCTTTAACTTATCAATGTATTAAAACCCTTTTTTTATATAATTGAATAAATGTATTATTCTTTACTAATCATGTGCTTACTACATCTTATCTTCTGGTTCAATATGATTTAAGACTCTTGAGGTTTGTAGGACTAGCTGAGTAATCTATATTTCTGCTAGCAAAAATTTATCTCCTTTGTATGTTTTTCCCTTGACCCTCAAATTTCTGTGCATGTTTCATTCTCTCTCTGGATGCTTTGACCGGGTTTCACCATGGATAATTTTATGATTCTGAAATGTTGGTGACACATATTTATCTGTCTTTTTTATTCTTATTACGTATTTAATCTTGTATATGGCCTGTTGGATGCCTGATATATTCTTTGTTAAGTAATTGGCCTTATGGTTATTTCTATTCCCTCAATATTACTCAGATCATGGAGCCACCGTGGAAAGCATATAATGTCTTGCAAAGGATGGACTTCCCATATGAGGCATGTATATTTTTTCCTCTTTCTTAGTGCATGTAAACACCATCTATGCTTTTTTCCTGGTTTTTTTCCATCCCTTCTTTTTATTTTTTATTTATAATTACCACCAATTCCTGTCAAACATTGTAGTGATGAGCTTGGAAGTGGAATTTCTATCTATACCAGCATCATGGTATTGGATTCACGGGGAACGTGATATTTAGAAATGGATAGAAAAGCTAGGATATGAGCCTATGTTTTTTTTCTCATGCATGGGGATCTATATGAGTCCATGTTAGTAGGAACAAGAAATATCTATTTGACTATTTTGTTCTATGATCAGTTATGGGTTCAAATCTAAGTAAAATGCTAGATATTGGGCAAAATGAAAATGGCATTTTGGATTTTATAGATAATTTTCTTGTGTCAAAGAGGATCCGTTATTCTTTGAGTCCTTGAGGAATTATACAAGTAATTTTGACAACAAAGATGTGAATCAGGATGAATAGGTTAACAAAATATGAATAGAATACTAAGTCGTTATGTGCCTCAAATAATTCATTTTTTGTACCACATGATGTAGTTGCTTCTGATCATTTGATTGGGACAAAATTTGGAATGAGTACTTCATAGTAGGTGCCCACTTGTTAGAAATAGTTACCGCAAATGTGTGATAAGTATATGGTGCTTCTCAAGCCTCAAGCAGACATAGTTGAAATCGACATGCTACATGATACCTTTATGCCAAGCCTCACAGATACAATGTCCAACCCATTTACAGGTTTAGTCAAGACTTATTTTATCTCATTTTCCTCTGTTATCATCATGGATCTAGCTATTATGCTAGATCCATTTAGAAGTGGATTTGGATGTCAAGATCCAGTTGTAGACACAAAAGTGTAGTCTTGCATCAGAAGATGAAGAAGCATGGAGACCTCAAGTGATTTATAGGAGTGAAGGCACGATCAAATTTCTGGAAGGTATCACACAGAGGGATAAACATCATGAAGGTTATTAAATATTGACAGAATTGGAGTCGTTGATTCAGATGTAGCATGATAATGTGACACAAATTAAAGGCTAATGGCTAAAAATCATGCTAGGCATACTTGTTTGCAGCTGTAAATTAAAGGCTTGATTCTTCTCCAATTGTAATCATACTTATAACCGGTGATAATTAGCTAACTACTGACCTGGTTGTGCAGACCGGTTAATCCAAGGGGATTCTATTGGTCATCAAATTGCAAAAGGCTGGGTAATTGAATTGCCCATGGCCTCTTCCTAAGTGCCAGCTAGTGGGTGTTGGCAATGGTAGGGAAATTGACTTTGTTCTGCATACCTCTACCTTTGGACCTGGCCAAAGGCATATGTTAGAGTAGATAAATGGGTCCTTATATGGATCTATGTGTTATCCATTTAGGAAGTTACTTGGGTTCTCCTATATCTATAGGAGATTGTATTCTCTTTATGAAGATATAATACATAATTCTCTTTTCATTTAACATGGTATCAAGAGTTTAGGATTTTCAAAACAAAAAAAGGGAGGAAGAGCACGGTTGCCGACAGTCAACCCTCCCGCAGCTACCTCCCACGCCACCCTCTCGCAACCACCACCCTCCTGCAACTGCTTCTTGCGTGCAACAGCAAATTCTACGCGCAACCCTCCCACACCGCAACAGCAAGTGCTGCCCTTCGGCCACTGTTCTGGCCTTCTGGCCCTTGTCAGCACACCTCTGGCCCTCCCTCGCCATCTCCTGCTGTCAGCACCTCTCTTCAGCCGTCGGCACCCCTTTTCTAGTGTCGACGGTTCATGCAGCCTGCCATCGGTTGCCTCTGTCTCTTGAGTGGCATGCACCTCTGTTGTTGATTTGAAGCCCTTGTATGGGATTCCTGCCTGCTTATCTGTTGTCTATGTGGCCTGTTTTGCCTCTGATAAGGTCTGATTTGTCTGGTTCTGTGGTGTTTCTGGACGATCATGGTATCATTATCTTCTATGGATTCTTAGGATGGATGGACACGTAATCTCAGTGGCACATCTATCAAGTTTAATGGTGAACATTACCTCCTCTGGTACAAATCCTTTCGAGTTTTTCTTGGTACTCATTGGTAGATTCACCACATTATTCATGATCCTCTAGATGTGAAGGATCTTCTATATGATGATTGATTTGCAAATGACTGTGGAGGTATTTCCTAGCTAGCAAATAGTATGGAAGAATAAATTGTTCGTGGTGTGTTCATGCTTACTTTAGATGAGAAAACATGGGATACATTGAAGAGTATTTATGAACATGAAAAGAACATATTTCGTGTGATAGAATTTTATGAGCAGTTTTTAGTCCTTCAACAAGGAGATCAGTTAGTCCAAGACTTACACACGTCTCTTCGAGTTTTATTGGTTGAGTTGGAAGTGTATCAATTATTTGTTGTTGATATTACTACAATAAGAGAATATCGTGAGGAATTTATGGTGGTCAAGTTTCTCTCTGTCCTAAAACTTGAGCTTGCCTCTCAACTTTGTAGTTAGATTCTTGGTGGTGATACTATTCCTTTACTATTTACAATGTTTTCTCGTGTTTTGAGGATTTTCATTAGTGCTCTCACTATTCATACTGATTCTTTTGCCTTTGTCAGTTCTAAGTGTGGATGGGGTTACAGTTGAGGTCGTGGCTCTGGTAGTGGAACTAAGAAACGTGCACATGGTGGTTGAACCAATCATGTCTCTGTGAAATGCTGGGAGAAGTTTGAGAAACCTGTTTGGACTCAGAATGTTACTACTGATAGTATTCCTAAAGATATAGACCCTCCTGGGGAAGTTACTATTCCTCAAACAGAGTATGCAAGTTCCTTTAGTTTTAGGCTAGACAGTATTCTACCACAACTTCTTATACTACCACAACATTACTAGTATTTAATGACAGTTCTTGAATCCATAAACCACATGTTTGTTGCTTGTAATCATTTTACTTCCAGTTCCTTGTCTCTAGTCTCTATTGCTAATGGTGGTTAGTGTCCTATTGGTAGTGAAGGAGTTGCTCATGTCTCTTTCCAATTGGCTATTGAAAATGTCCTTTATGTTCTAGATTTTCCTGTCAATTTACTTTTTATTAGTGTTGTTATCAAAGCCTTGTACTGTAAAGTAATCTTCTTTCTTTATTATTGTGTCTTTCAAGATTTACAAACAGAAAAGATGATCGATTTGAGTTGTACAACTGATTGTGGACTTTGCTTGCTGGTTTGCGATGATTTTCCTATAGACCTTCGGTGTTCTGTTTACAAGTCTAAGTCCTTTCTTCTATGGCATTATCGTTTGGATCATCCTAATTTTAGTAAGCTTCAACAAGCCTTGTCATGGTTGTCTTTTCAGTCTTTTGAGTGTGAGTTTAGTCAATTAGGAAAGCATCATCGTGCTTCCTATTGTCATTAGTCTAGTTTTGTTGGTGAGAGTCTTTACGAGTTGTTGGGGCCTTGCTCGTATGCCTTTTTTTTTGGGTTTTATTATTATATTATGTTTGTTGATGATTTATTTAAGGTCTCATGGGTATACTTGCTTAAAGATAGGGTTTATGTGCCTGATGTAATGAAGAAATTTTTCATAGAAATAAAAATCCAATTTTCTACTTGTACTTGTTTGTTTCGTATTGATAATGCTTTGGAGTATGTTCAGTTTAAGATTGTTGAGTTTTGTGCCTCAATAAAATAGATTTATTGAGCGTAAACATCGTTATATACTAGATATTATTTGTACTCTTATGATTCAAATGAATGCCTTAAAATATTTCTAGTCGGATGTTATGCTTACTTCTTCCTATTTTATAAATAGAATGTTTTTTGTTGTTCTTTTTGGAGACATTCTTCTTTGTCGTTTGTGCCTTAATAACACTATTTCATCTTCCTCGATTGGCATTTGATTGTATTTATTTTATTCAAGATTTTTTAACTGGACTTGACAAACTCTCTCTCAAATCTATTAAGTGTGTGTTTGTTGTGTATTCTAGGACTCATAAAGGATACAAATGTTGTAATCCTTCTATTAGAAAATATTTCATTTCAGTTATGTTACTTTTTCTGAGTTTACATCCTTTTTTGAATAGTCATTACTTATTGAGACACCTATGATTGCACCTACACTTGTTCTAGTTCCTTCTCCTCTTGCTCGATTCAGTAGATTCCACCACTCCTGTTGTTCCTCCTATTTCTCGCCCCGTACAGGTGTATACCTGTCACCATTGGGGGAGGCCATCAACTTCACTACCATTTGCTACTAATTCGACATCTATATTATTGATACCCGTTAATCTTGACATTTCCATTGCTTTTTGTCGAAGTAGGCAGTCTATTATGGCTCATCTTATTTTTCATTTTGTTTTTTATAATCATTTTCACCCTTGTTTTTGCCATGTTGCTTTATTTGTTACTTATGAGTATAGTTCTAGGAATTACTTAGAGGCTTTATAAATACTACATTGGAAATTTACTATGGATGAGGAGATTCAGGCCTTATAGTCCTTAAACACATGGGAGTTGGTTTCTTGTTCTCATGACTCCACAGTTGTTGGTTGCAGATAGATGTTTGCTATTAAGTACTGACCAAATGGTTCCATTGATAGATACAAAGCACGATTGGTAGCTAAAGACTTCACACAGATATTTGGTGTTGACTATGTAGAAACTTTTTTCTTTGTTGCTTGTTTCAATTCAATCTGAGTTATTTTATCTTTATTTGTCAATTAGGTCTGGAAATTTCATTAGTTTGATGTCAAAAATGTCTTTCTTTAAGGAGACTTAAGAGGAGTAGGTTTTCATAGAGTAACTCCCTAGATATGTTGCTCAGGGAGAGAATATGATGTGTAAACTTATAAAGGTAATTTATGACCTTAAACAGAGTCTGAGTGCTTAATTTGACAAGTTAAGTCAGATTGTCATAGGAGTTAGTTTTCATCGATGTGTAGTAGATCATTTTGTTTTTATCAGAAAAAGTAGTGGTGGTATTATCATTCTTGTTGTTTATGTTGATGGTATTCTTTAGACTGGTAGTGATACTATTAGGATTGCAGAGACCAAGGAGTACTTGAGAAGTTATTTTACTACACATAGGACCAAGGTATTCCTTGGAATTGAGTTTGCCTATAGGAAAGGAAAGATAGTATTGTTGTAGAGGAAGTATGTTTTTGACTTACTTTAAAAGACAGGTGTATTGGGATGCAAACCAGAAAATACACCATAGGTTGAAATCCAAACTTCTAAGATGACACTTTTGAGCTTGTTGTGGAGGAAGATATCGAAGGATGATTGGCAAGCTTATTTATATGATAGTTACATGTCCAAACATATTCTACGTAGTTGGTTTCCTTAGTTTATGCATGAGCCAATGATTGTTCATTGGAATGGGACAATAAGAGTACTTGCCTACATTAACGGGACCTAGGAAAAGGCTTAGTTTATTAGAAGTGTGAGTATCTATGTATTGAGGTATATTTAGATTCCAATTATGCAGGTGATAAAGGCGATAGGAAATTCACTTTTGGCTATTGTACTTATGTTGAGGCAATCTTGTTATACAAAGGAACAAAAAGCAGGATGTGGTTTCTAGTTCGAGTGTTAAGGCTGAAAATAGATCTATAACTCATACAACTTGTGAAATGATATGGCTGAGATCCTTATCAATTGAGTTGGGATTCACATTGCAATTATCTATGTCAATGTATTGTGATAATCAAGTCGTTATCTTTATAATCTAACTTTCTATGAACTTATTAAGCACATCGAGATGGATTGCTATTATGTGAGAAACACTATTACGAGAGATTATTTCTACTCGTTATACTCCTTTTGAGTAATTAGCTTATTTAATAAGTTAAGTATGTTAGATATATATGTTTCAGCTTAAGAGGAAGTGTTAGAGTAGGTAGATGGATCCTTATATGGATCTATGTGTTATTCGTTTATGAGATTGCTTGTGTTCTCCTATATATACTATATATATGTATAGGAGATTGTATTCTCTTTGTGAAGATATAATAAGCAATTCTCTTTCCACTTAACAGCATGATAAAAGGAAAAAATGGCTTACTAGAACCCTCTCTGTGGGCATGGATCACATTTACTGATTGTATCTGACTAGAGAACTTGACTTAACTGGCTAGCCATGATCGAAAGAGCCTGCTCTGTAAAGTTGATTGATCAGCCACAATCAGACTACATGAGGTTGTGACCCAAAATAAGAATGGGAACAGCAAGAGTGGCAGACTTGTCCCACTTATGGTTCAGAGGTCGAGCCCCATCCCAACAACAATGGTGTAGCTTAGGTCAATTAATATAGATTATCCTTTTATTGGTACGGAATTTGTGTAAATGATCTTATTAGTAGCTTTTCTTAATGTCAATGGCTTAAATATTCAAAGAAGCTATCCATGACTAACCTAATAGGGCTAGCCAGGAATCTGACATCTTTCCTTCTCATGATATCCAAATATATGGATGTGCTTATAATCTCACCCTTGTTTAATTATTGAATGGTTCTTAAGTAATTTCTCCATCTGCTTTGATACATTGTTCTTATGTCATTCTTTGCACATCGTCACTTTCAATAATAAGTAATATCTTTGTCCTTTTTCTCACTGTTCTCTAAGAGTAAGATATACGAACAATAGCTTTCTCTTGGCATAGACTTGAGCACCATTGATGGGGACCTCTGACTTAATTTTCTCTGTTTACTAAGTGTATCACTTTGACACGATTTTGTCCTGACTTTTCAGAATATTGCTCAAAGCATGAGGGACCCCAAGATTGCTAACTTTTGGTTACTGACAATGCCTCAAATAGTGGGTGGATTCAACTTCGATGATGATGTCAAGCAGAAAGTTTGGTCGGCCTACAAGGTTAATGAACCAAATTTCTCCTATATTTTCTACAAATGCAATTGAAGTTTTTTAACCCTAGTGAAACAATCCTATTGGAAAATTTGGTAGTTCGTGTATTTGTTTGCATATCATTTTGTTATTATTATGGATGTTTCTGGTTATTACCACAGATTTACAAACATGTAACCTTTTGAAAATTTACTAACTTTTCAGGTAAGCACCTAAAAACATATACTAAGCATTTGGAATTTTTTTTACTGGTGGTCTTTTTATCTCTTACTTTTAGCTTTATTACAAAAAAATTATTTATGCTATTTAATAAAACTCTTCAAGAATGCTGGTTTGGTTGTCAAGGAAGAAAAAATTTTGAACCAACATGTCCATGTCAGTTGATGTTGCTATGGCAGACGATATCCACATTTGTACAAACTGAGAAATATCCTCAATAATTGGCTGTTATGTTGTGCTTTCCTTATATATACAACTTGAGTTTCATACAACTACTTTGCAATAGTTTATTTGAGAAATATCCTGCAGAACATGTGTCACCACAGTTTAATTGACAGTTATGCTTTCATCATTATAAAAAGTATGACTTAGGTTTCATATGACTATATTGCATTGATTTATATGATCATTGATTCAAATATGCTTGCTGTGCTATTTTCCTTGCGCTGATTTTTTTTTTCTTGCTTTAGGAATCAATGCAATATGACCAACTTCGAGATGCAGTGGCTAAGAGAAAGCCTGGTTGGGAGCATTTGCAGGATGTGAGCAAGATGATTCTGTCTTTAATATTTTTCTGATGTCTCTGTTTTGGTTTTTTCTTTCAATTTTCTCTTTTTATTCACACATCTGAGTACTGATGGTAGCCCTTGAGAGTCTTCTTGGTATGCCCTTTTAGCTTGAAACAAGCTCTACCTGACGATGTTAATTATCAACTAAAGATTTGAATTGGTGAATAACAACAATTTCCATTGGTTGTAGTGTAATCTATTTGAGTCTCAAAAGAAGGACAAAGATGCTTT
The DNA here is from genome assembly GCA_024699735.1 of Posidonia australis. Taxonomy (NCBI): domain Eukaryota; kingdom Viridiplantae; phylum Streptophyta; class Magnoliopsida; order Alismatales; family Posidoniaceae; genus Posidonia; species Posidonia australis. The sequence continues at coordinate 29,482 of JAMKQA010011180.1, forward strand.
GTTTGAATACTCTTCGTTATTCATAGATAGACTTTCATTTGTGATGTCTTGACTATTGCCTGAGGGCTTTATTCAATGACATTATACAATTGTTCGAGGGCAAAGGGAGAATGTGTGTCATGCCCCTTCACTTTGATTTATATGTAGTTGGTTCTTGTCTTACTTAAATTAGTTAATAAGGTCCATGCATTTCTCAACAAAAAGTGTTGTATTTATCCAAAGGTTACTGGAAAGTAGTTAAAACTGAAATTATTATTCGATAATTGCACTAATCATTGAAACTAGTTTTTTCTGTAAACTATAGAGGAAATACAACACAATTTACTGGAAAAATTACTTCCCAGCAACTAGTCAAAATATTAAATTTTTTAGTATTTACTAAAATTATTATTTTTACTAAAAAATGCATGGGCTTCAACTCTCTCTCTCTTTCTATATATATATATATATATAGAGAGAGAGAGAGAGAGAGAGACAGATATATATATATATATATATATATATATATATTGATGACCCAAAAATGACCTGGACTGATCACCACAAGTGGATGATGAGCGCAAGGTCCAAACTGGGGCTCATGAATATTCATCCATTTTGGCAAATATATCTGAATTAAACTCGGACTAGGCACATAGAGTTAGTGACTATGTCAGAAAGAAGATAATCTCTGAAAATTTGTGTTGTATATGTGAACTTTTGTAAGTGCTCATCTACAGGTGCAAATATTGTTTCTGATCTACAGGTGCTCGTCTCTATCGATCCTGATCGTGCAAAGGAAGACCCAATTATTGTAAAAAATGTGCCCTATTACAAGGCTAAGAAAGCATTGGAGGTGGAAGTAATGAAACTTGAGGTTCCTCAGAGGCCTAACAATTGGGGTGTAAGAATCCAGACTCTTGTTTTTTGTTCCCATTACTTCTTTCTTTCCCAAGCTTCTCTATTAGATATATTCCAGGAAGTCAACGTACTGAAGTTCTGCCTTTTGTCTTGCTCCTTATAGTTTAGTTGGGATATCATGAGTGCCAAATACAAAGCATTTTTAGCTTAAATATAATAACATCTAGGATTGAAACTGCTTAAGGTACTTTACTAACGATCTAAGTATTCATTGAATGATGGAAAACATGATTGGTTCTGTCAAAGAGGCCAACTACACATGAAAGGTTTGAGCTTTGCTTGATAAAAAACCTGATTGCTGTAGAGGACAAGAAGTGATGATCGAATTACAGTTTGATACAAGATAACGAAGATGGATTATAATTCAATCTTGGCAATTGAACTAGATTTCTAAATGAGAGGAATTTCAATCTCTACTCAAGAATAATAAATATTAATAATTTCATATCATAATCAAAACTGTCTACAGTAAGATTTTGATTCCCCTTGTGTAGGATAAACAATTTCAAATTTTAAATAACAAAAAACATAAATAATCTTATTACTAAAAAAAAAAGAAGCTAATTATTTAAGTAACTTTCTCTATTGTTCTCTTCCACTTAGAAGAATTCGACTCTGATGAGTTATATCCATGATATTGCTCCAAAAGATCTTTAAAACTGACAGTACAATGTAGGCATGAAGTTGACGTGGAAAAACAAATATGTAGAGATATTTGTTGACGAAGAGAAACTCAAAGTTACCTTGGTCAAGTAATAATCCTTTACATTAAAAACTAGATTTATATTGGAAGTAGGTGGTAAAGGTAGTATAAATTGGTCAAATGATAGACTAACAAAAATGTAGAAAAACTTAGTGAGTCCAACATGAAAGACATGAAATAGGTGGTGTAAATACTACTTAGATAAGCACATAGCATTAAAAAATATTGGAATATGGACATCCAACTCAAAATCAATTGGCAATGAGTGAAGGAGTCTATTTATATATAATCACAAGTCTCAGTCTTCACTTTTTCAATGTGGGATTATTTCAACACTCTCCCTCACTTGTGGTCTATTTTAGATCTAACAAGTATTTCTTTTTAATATAGATAGATGTATGTGGACTTAGGCCCGTTTGAGCCTCTTTTGGCTGTGATACCATGTTGGAATATAAATATCTAACTCAAAATCAATTGACAATGATTGGACACACTTGTCAATGTTTCAGTCCTCACTTGTTCAATGTGGGATTATTTTAACACAAGATATGCAATGAATCCTTTGTTCTTGTGTTGCAAGCTTACATCCATGTGGTTTATGTTATTAAATGCAAATATCATTTGAATATTAACATGTAAATCCTTGGAATGTTGGATGGATGATGAAATGAACTTTCTAGAATCATTTCAGGTAGGCAAGAATTTGGATCAAAGAAAATATGTGATAGAATGTCTCAGGTAATATATATGAGGTTGCTAAGTGAATGATTTGAAGTATGTGACAATTCAAGTTTTCTAATTCTCTTATTATTTACCTCAGTGTGGCTCTCAAGATTTAAATTCATGGACATTGGAAGCCTACAAGATGTGATAGAGGAAGAAAGATTGTTAAGCTTGGGAAATGGAATTAAAAAGGAATCATGGTTAGACTTTGTGAAAGTTAAGGGAATCTTTATAGAGAAAATACATTTGGTTCCTAAGGTGATTCTTCTTTGAAGATTTGAGACACTTGATTTAACCTTTTAGTATCATGTTCTTAGGGAAATTCATTTATAGTTAGAGATAAAAAATCTAATTGCTTGACCATGGAAGACTTAGGGATAATATTTGACTTTGGTTTTATGGGAAGCGACTTGATGGACTTATGACATGTTTGTACTTCTTGTAGTCATGGGAACCTAAAGGAGTGTGATCGACATTGAGTGGAAGAACATCACACCAAACATGTGCAAGGTCTTAGAAATTAAAAAAGTAGTGTCATCAATCCAAGGAATGTAGAATAGATGAAGATGATACTTAGATGTCAAATTCATTCTAGTAATGGCACATGTAGACATTACATTTAACAGACTAGCATCATTGAAGATAATTTTGTAAACTTTAGTTCTAATTTAAAGAGTATATGAAATGGTATAATGCAATATGAATTTCGCATATCGCTAATATTTTTGACACATCCCATAATATTGGCATGTGGATCTCACAATATAGCTCTATCTTGAAATAATTTCATATTTTGGGAGAGTTGAGAAACATCCTAGCTTATTGCTAAAATTTATCATCAATTTTATCAAGTCGATGCTTAAGAGATGATATATGATGTTAAAAAGGATAAATGTGATCTTAAAGAGCTAGAAGCTTCAAACATGTTGAGACATATAGGAAATATGCAAAAAATTAATTAAACTCAAGAGAATACAAAACATACAAGGACATGAAATAAGGAAAGCACAAGAGATCAGATAGTGATATGTGTATATTCTAAGAAGTGTGTGCATGATCAAGGACAAATGTAAAGAGAGAGAAAGATATGCATGAATAATTATATGAGTGGTGGGAATGATAAAAGAATTATAGAAGTATTTAACCACATTAAATCAATATAAATCAATATCAAGTGAAGAATATGATACCGTTCTTTAATGCCAATGAGAACTATCTTGGATTACTTTGTAATCTCATTAACTTTGAGGTATTTTCCGTAGTGTGTCTGTAATTAATAAAAATTTTGAGTTGAGATGCAAACTGTTGAATAAATTGAACCTATTTGGGCTTGACCCGATTCTTCTTCTACGTTGGTTATTTTGTAATCTTATAAACTTTAGGGTTCTTTTCGAAAATTTCTATAATTTCTTAAAAATTCATGATTGTAGTGTAAATTTTCCACAAAAACCCTAGGAAAGATTCAATTTCTTCTCCTTCCACTTTCTTGTGGTGAGGGGTGACCGGGTGGTGGTGGTGGTGGCAGTTGGAGATGAGGTGGCTACATAGGTTGTGGTGGATTGTGTGTTATTGAAGTGTGGTGGTGGCAATGGTGTGAACGACAACAATGTTGACATGTGGCATGTGCTCGGTGATGTGTGCTGCATATGTGGTGATGTTCTGTTGGAGGGGTGGTTGCGTGCGGCTGGTGGTGATGACAAGGGGGGAAGAGGCGCACCATCGCTGCAGCTTGGTCACTAGTGGTGGTGGTGTGTAGGCACCAATGACGGTGATGGGAGCAAGGCGACAATGGTGGACGTGTTGTAATTGCAACAGTGGTTCTGTTATGGCAATGACTATTGCTGTGGTGACGGTGTTGTTGTTGTGGCGTGGAGACGACAACACGATGGTACGACGATGGTGATGCAACACCATGATGACGTTCGATGGTGATCTCATTGGAAGTTGCTCTAATACCTATTAGTGTAGGACAATGAGTGAGGAACAAACTTTAATCTTCTCTAAGATAACGAAGATGGACTACAATTTAATTTTGAAGGAAATTAAACTAGATTTTCAAACAAAAGAGACTCCATTCTCTACTCAAGAATATCAAATACTAGTAATTTCAAATCATAATCAAAATTGTGTACAATAAGATGTTGGTTTCCCTCATATAGGACAACCAATTACAAATTTTAAATAACAAAAGACAAATAACCCTACTATTAAATAACATAATAAAATAACTAATTATCTAGATAACTATCTCTATCGTACTCGATGATCCAAGCTCTTTAATTTATCAAATTATGCTCAAGCTAAACAAGCCGGACTCGAACAACATCTTGACTGTTGCTTTGAGTGTGATAAGGCTCTCACTAGGACTATGTATATAAAGTATTATTTTGCATTTCTATAAATTGTACAAAAAAAAAAATGTAATAACAGTCATAATACTTTCTGTACTGGAGCAGTATAGATTGCACATGTGCTTGTGTTAGTCTGCTGCTCATCTCCATGTGACTGCTCGTGTTTTGTTTGTTGTAGAATGGTCATGTGTTTATGTTAGGGGTCTGCCTATGTTACCTGGATACTTCAAAATAGATGCTGCATCATACTGGATACTTATATTTTCAATGTAAAATCCATACGAGATACTTTTTTTGAGCAGTAATCAAGATTTATTAAAAACAAAATAGTTAAACAGAGAAACAGGCTTATCAAGCCAATAAGCTAGACAAAATACAGCAAAGGCCAGGAAAGGAAGCAAGGGAAAACCATGAATAAAAAGACAGAAGGAGACAAATCGAATGATCGGTTATCTGCTCCAGCTAGTCCCGAGCAAAAGCATCTGTATCATCAGAGGTGTCCACGGATGGAAACCACTGCAAGAGAAAAACAATGGCTTTATCCCTAATCTTCTCAAGGCAGTGGCTTTTATCTCAAAAAATTCGATAGTTCCTTTCAATCCAACGAACCCAGCACAGCACATGAGGGAGAGCATTCCACAAATACTTAAACATGTTGTATTGTTACCGTGTCCGGGTAATATAGGTCTCTGCTACTCTTCCTCATGAATCATGTGCTTGAATCGAGTACCAATCGTTACTCTATTTTATATCAAGCTGAGCATGACTCATGTACATGGACCAGCTTGAAGGGAGGTGTTAAGAGTAGTTTATGTATGTTTTACTTGCTTGAGTTATCATTAGATCCATTGAATTCCAGCTTAAGGAGAAGCGTTGTAGTGTATTTATGTTTTACTGATTGGGTCTTTATCATTGGATCCATTGAGTCTTTCATACTTCTAAATATATATGTGAGAGTAGTAGTAACAATTAAAATAATTTCATTCAGTTTCTTTTTGTTCACTTGCTTTTAACAGTGAGTACCATGGTCTCTTCTGTATGGTCTTCTAACTTTTCTGTAGTTTAATGATTGCAAACTTGTCTGTTTCTAGACACATGTATATTAAATGGTGACGTTTTTGAAGACCCTATTGTTTAACGTTGTACTGCAGTCTCAGGAGTTGGATCTTCCCCTTAATGCATCTTCCTGGACAGAAGAGGAGCTGAAGGATCCAAAGAAGTTATTGGAAATTACATCTCTCCTCAGTGCTCAGAGAGAAATTGCAGACAAGATATTAGATACACGTTGGGAGACAAAATGGCGTCAAGATAAGGTACTTTTATCTTACGACTGTATTTTAATCATTGCTGATATCAGAACCTCTACCAGCAATCTACTAGAATGGGAGATGACTGAAGCCTAAATGAGTTTTGGGCGTGTGAATTTTTTTTCTTTTTGAATTAGTGTTGCAAAAACAGAAGCAGAAGCATAAACTCGTATTGTTTTTCCTATTTTTTTAGCAGTATGACTTGTAGTAAATTTATAATTGTAGCCTCTCTCTACCTCTCATACAGTATATATGGCAAAAGTCAATTTTAGTAATATAAGTTGCTAGCTGAAGATCAATGAATTATCTCGCTAATGACAATTACAGTTGAACGAGCTGTTTCAGAAGAAGGTGCAACCATATATCCAAGGTGCAGACACTGGCGTTCTCCCACAGCCTCTCGTCATACAATCACAAGAAGAAGAGAAGGTTCCTTTTCCTATTCTTTCTTTACAATCATCCAATTCTGTTGTTTTGACCTAACATTAGTAATTTTTCCTAGAAGTTCTGGTCCATACCATTCTTACGGGATATTCTTTTATTGCCCAGCCTTGTTTAATGTAGTATCTATTGAAGTAAAATTCAAACTTTACTTCCAGTTATCAGTCTGTCTTCTTGTGAAACCTTAAGTTAACTGGTAACATTTTTCATTATGGCCCGTAACATTGTAAAATATAAGCAATAGAACAAATCAAACTAAGAAGTCTCAGTTGTAGCTGATGAGCTGGCCTAAGTCTGGCTTGTGATGCTTAAGACTTAGATGATGATTTGCAGAGTGAACCAAACTTAGGAGATCATAGGTAGACTACAGGTAGAGGAGGTCCCAAAACTGCGAAACAGATACAGGCAACAAAATATTCAGGTTAGATACAAAAAAACATAATCTAAAAATTAAGAGAGGTTATGCTTGTCATGAATTACCATCAGTGATGACCAAAATCCAAACCTGCAATTAAATGGGTTACATAACAGGAATGTTTGTCATAAGCTTAGGCTATGGATTTATTTCTTGTCTAAATACATGGTTTCAATCATATCATTAAACAGGAATGTTCTTCTCTTCATGCTATGCAAGTACTGGAACTAAACTTGACTGGGTTCTAGTTGTGTGTGAATCCTCAGAAGGCTTCTGAGGAGCTTGTGGCAGTTAAATGTCTTTTTGCTTTGTGTAAGTGGTGTGTCAACTTGAAGGTGATCGGTGACACAAGTCACTACATGCATAACCACACTAATACAAACATGTGCATCAAAAGTTCATATGTTTTTAGCTATAAAGTATTATCAGCTGAGTTTTACTGCTGTTGTGGCTTTTGAATGAGCTTTGAGTATTACCAGCTGGTTGTTGTAGATTTACTATTGATGTGAATTAAAATTGCAGTCCATTGAGCTATTAGATGAGAAGGTTCCTCCATTCATCCAGAGCATAGACACTGGTCTTCCACAATCTATCATCATGCAATGTCAAGAGCAAGAGAACAAGGTTCCCCTCTTTGCTCTTTTCTGATTATTTATTTATTCTTTTGTTAATTATATTGGTATATCTAACCTTTAAGTATCAGCAGTTAAATTGATTCACCAAACATCATCCTTGGTTGTAGTTTATGACTCTACTATGCTAATTTCTGAGTTCAAAATTTATGTTTATGTTTTTGGAACTTTTCCACTTCAAAATTTATGACTGTAGAGGCTCCTCTGAAACAACACCTAGAGATATACTGAGTGTGCAAATTTCTTTATTTGGAAACCATATTGTCAATTCTAACGTGCTCCTCAAACCTTTCTCTTTTTTATGACAGTAGGCAATAGTTAACACTATAATCTTGGAAAATATTGATGAATCTCAAGGATATAGAAATAGCACTGATGACCCAAAAATTTATACTTTTAAACATACAGCCAATTCACATGTGCCCCTGAAACCTTCAGTTTTTTGGTGGATATTTAACAGTATAATCTTTAAAAATGAAAATTGACCAGTTGGACTTATATTCATGCTGGACCACATTAGGACCGCCATTCTTCATTTTCAAAATGAGTTTAGCAGGAGAATAATTCTGAAGGGACAACAATGCAGCGAGATGCTTGAAGTTCCTTTAGGAATGATGTGTGGCTGGTAAATACGATTATTAGAACCAGTTTATGAAAAAAAACGTTTATTCCTGAAAAGTTGAACTAAACAGTTTTTTTTTACATCAGATTATTTCATTACGTTAGTTTTTTGTTTGTGCATAAAAACTTTTAAATACATTGATTATGAAAAATTGTGAAGATTAGTTTTTTTTAACTCACTGTTTATGAGAATAATTTGTTTTTCCATAAATATTACCAAATGCTACCTAAAAGTTAAACTAAAGTAAAAATATGAAATTCTAGTTGTGGTCAAAACCCAAAATGATTTCCCATCTATGGGTGCTTTTCCTTTTGAAGTTACGAGAGAAGCTACCTATTGTCTCTTATTATTTTCTTGATTCAGATTTCAGAGTGCCATCCTCCATAAAACATGCATCTTGCTTCTTACATTACACTAAAACTAACGTGAAGCTTGCAATTCTAGTGATTGCAATTGTTTTTCAGTTCCTATGTGGTAATTGAAGAATTACTACTTTCATTCTGAAATCTTTTTTCTTACTGCCCATCAGATTCAGAAAAGACGAAAGCAACGAAGGTGGTGGTTCTTTTGATATGGTGGGCTTAGCTACTTAGCAAGCATGTTCACAAAGAAATCAATGAGCTGTATCACTGTAAATAATTTTGATTTGTTAAGTACACAATCTAAATCAGAAGTGTTCTTTGTATCAATCTGTAATCTTTCTAGCTTTACCTTTTTTTTTTTTGCATTTGGAAAGTTAGGCATCTCCATTAAGTGGTTGGTGCTGTAGTTGTGCGATTTTGTATTCTACAAGGCTGCTGTAAACTCCGTTTTTGATAGTCTTGGGAGTATCTACCTTTTTTTTCCGGAAGCCTTGGGAGTATCTCTGTTTTTTGGATGCACCGGCAGTATCGCATGCAGTAAGAGTTGCCTTAGGAGATCAATATTTCTCGTGTCAAACGTTGTATAATTTGTGCCTTCTTTTTCTCTACGTTACACTGTAGATTCCTGGTTTTGAAATCCCTTTTGAGGGTCCATCGAGAAAGGTTCTCCCATAAAATCAGTCATTGATCTAGCTCAAATTTCATATCAAGGTGTCTTAGAACTTGGGTTGTTGATCGGGGACTTCACTTGGGTATCCATGTTTTCGACTGTGTTCTATGGAATTAAAAACTAGAGTAGGTCACGGTTTGCCCGCCTGAAGTCATAGAATTCGCCCTCCTGCTGCGATAGATTTCCTTTTATGAGGTTGCACGTTGGTTGCATGAGACATGCCCTTTTTATATATTTCTTTAGCAAAATTTAAAAAAAACAAAATGTACGAAAAGCTAATATACTTATTACTTAATAATGTACAATATATTATAATTTCAGAATTTCTTTAACCTTTCAACCGAAGTTATAAGTTTAACAGTTAAAATTTACTAAAATTTTGTAATTATAAGGCTTTGAGATGGTAGATTTATAACAAGAAGAATATGATAAAATGTTTTAATCAGATCCTGCAGTATATTTAATCAAACTACCAGGTCAATTTAAAAAAAGGTGTATGCATGTAACATAAAAAAACTATATTACTTTGTTGCAGTATGTTATTCTGATGTAATTTACTAAAAATTGTATGCATGCCACACATGAAGTACCCAAGCCTATGGGTGTACATGGGTTGGGTTGAGAGTGAGCCTACGATCCAACTTATATTATTTGGGTTGGATAATTTTGGACTTATGTTCAATCCATACCTAGTTTAGACCCAATCCAATTCGATCCATAAACTTTGAATTGGATCAGGTTGACTCTTGGATTTTATAGTACCTAAATTTTACACAAAAAATTTTATTAAAATCTATTATAAATTACAAAAAAATGATAACAAATTCATCAATTATTAAAATCAAAAAAACTAGTGTGTAATACGTTATTGTTGCTTAGTCATATAGTAACAATTTTCTCTAATAGTATAAGAGAATAATGCTTAAGGATCAAAAGATTGTAAAAATTAGAGGATAATTTATGATTTATTGATCTAAAAATAGCTAATAAAAGTATAGTTATTTAATAAACAGAAGAAACTTCATTAGTATTGCTTGAGCATCTGTGAAATATATATAAGTGCCAAACATGAAAAGTGAAAAAAGAAGTTATATTTAATGCTACTAGTAAGTAGACTATACAATCAAATTAATACAAATTGAAGATTATATTTGAAAACCTAATTGTGAAACCTAACACGAATATTTCAACAGACATCTAAGGAAGAAACTAGGAGACAGCAAACACGAGAATATCATCAGCAGAAAGGAAATCAAATTGAATGATTCCCTTCATAGAATCCCTAAGATCTCTCTAAACCCTAGAAATCAACAACGGAGGAACAAAGAAAATCATCTACGCATACAGAGGTTTCCAAAGGTTTGCACGTGTGGCAACTTGGCATGGAGGCGTGGAGTGGTGTGGCCATGCCACTATGGGGTGTGGGCTATGCTGTAGAAGGGGGAAAAGAGACGGAGATTAGGGTTGGAGTTGGATTCCTGATGTAATGCCTCGAATTTTCCCGTAACAATTTAAATAAATTAAATCACAGGAAAATAACGCCAAATAGAAAATATCAAACTACTAGGAACCTGTGTGTGCGGCTACGAGACTTCATACTATATGTACTACTCTAAACCTCCTGCGTGCCTGTATCTACAATCCAAAAACACAAGGAAAACGCATGAGTGACAAACGTCACTCAACACGCACCCTACGACAAACAACGGCAAACAAAACGACAATTAATTTTCTTTTAAATTCATTTCGCAATCATTTTCTTTTATATCCCACAAGTCAGGCCTACATCGGTCAAAATCACAAATGAGACTCTATTAGCCCAAAACCACGAGCACAACCTCAATGGCCAAAACCACACACAGTGAGTCAGGAAGCCTAGCACCAGGCAACCAAACTCTAGCCACAAGTAGTCCACCGATGAGCGACCATGCGTTCTGCACTGCCACCCTGTATAGGAGCCAACCACCGTCCCGTGATTCTCCCACTTGGAGAACTCTCACAAAGCCAACCCCTTCTTGGGAAGGCTGTCTTATCTCTCAAGACCCTACCAGCTACGGGGCACGTGTCCCACTAGCACTAACCACCACAGGGTACGCCTCCTCACAGCGTCCTCCACACAAGGTGCTTAGGAGGGAGTCTCAAACCTCCACACTCGACAACATCCAAGTCTCAGTGCTCACAATGATAGTAGGAGTATCATACCTCCTTGTAATGCCACAATATACTTCAACCCGCGGACCACAACCCTAGCCTTGAAACGACAGTTAGGGAGTCTCATACCTCCAAGACTTGATGTCCCTCAGCCTCGTGTATCTCGGCCCCCTGACCTCGACCAGGGAGTTGCACTCGACCACCGAGAATGTCGTCACATTCTCTGGTCCCGACGACATGGTCCCACACTATCTCGACTCGCACACAGAAAACTAAGAAAACCATTTTCCAAATCTGCTAACTCATCTCTTTTGAAATCATTTTCGAAACTATTTTTTTATGTCTTTGAAAATTCTTTCAAAATCTTGGCAAAACCGTACGTCAGGTGCCCCAAAGAACCACCACTGATAGCCCACAATCTCATCTCAAAGGGACAATATAAACCAATCTAAAAAATCCATGGAAATCACATTTTATAAAAATGTTTGGGCATTGATTCGGCATGTTGAAAATGGAATTCGATATGCTGAAAATCCCTGGTTCGGTAGACCGATTTGGATCAGTCAACTGAATCAGGTCAATGGTCAACACTCAAGCCAAAATCGGTATACCAAAAATAGTTCGGTTGATCGAAATCCACTGATTTGGTCGATCGTCCAAAATCAGACGATCGAATTTCGACCAGAGGATTTAATCTGACAGAAAAACGACATACCAAAATTGTTCGTTATGTCGATTTCTGTGAAAAACAGAAAACGTCCCAACCTACACATTTCAAAATCGTCTAAAGTGGAACCTCCGATCGGACCCCCAAACAAATACCAAAAATCTTGCATAAAACATAAGATGTAGACCCTTGAGTTTACTTCAAAACCCAATAAACAAAACCAAAATCCATTCACCATGCATCAAGATATAAAATCACAAAGGTAGGAGGGTCAAATGACCCAAAACTCAACTACTGCCATTAATCACCATAAATGCTTCAATAAATACTCATAAAATCACGATAAATTCTAGGATTGTAAATTTACCTAGATTTCATGCAATCATATCAAATTCTACCATTTTCATGCTCTCTATACATGAGTTGGAGGTGCGTACTTGAGAAATGCACTCCGACGATCCTTTGGCCAACTCTAGCGACCACGACGTCCACAGAAGCTTCCATGACCTCTGGAGCACCCGCCACGCCAATGCTGAGCCTCATGGTGCCTCCACCTCTCTCACTTCTCTCTCCTTCTCTCGCCGGTGCACGAAATAGGCGAGGAGGAACGGGGGTGACGGGTGGAAGGAAGGGGGTGGGGAAGGGAGAAGAGTGAGGAGGAAGGGAAGGGAAGGTGGGGAAGGAGAGTTGCGCGCCAGAGGAGAAGGAGAAAAAGGAGGCAGGCAACGAGCGACGGAGGAGTGCGGCATGGGCAACTTATAAAGCCCTACGCACGTAGTAGCTGAGAACGTGCTCTTCTACGCACTTTAGCTACCAGCACCCAGCACGAGCTTAACGGCCACCACCCAACCACCAGCCACAACAACTGGTCCACATCACAGACCCACACAGATCCACACCCAGGCCTACAAGCACAATGCCACAAGGCATAGTGCCAACCACGCATAGGGATACGAAGTCAGAAGAGCACGTTCTCAGCTACTACGTGTGTGTGTGTGTGTAAGAGGGACACGAAATCGAGTGGCTTCTCTAGAGGAGGGTGAATAGAGAATCTTAATTTTCTAATATAAAATTATCCAATTTTAGGTATAAGATTGACAAAATGAAGTATGTAAGAAGAAGCTATATCAAAATTATACAAGATTGAAATTTATATTAACACATGCACATGAAGGAGATAAGATACAATGAAGATACATGTTATTTATAGTGGTTCGGCCAAACCCCGACTTAGTCCACTCCTCAAGACCCTCTTGAGATTTTCCCTTTATATGCAAAAGATGCAACACTTACTTGTGTTCGCAATCCCACCAAAACAATCCTAGCTCTTTCCACTTCTCGTTCCCAAAGAAGCTAGAGTCTCCCCTTGTAGCTTTACAATCAATGACTTCCCTCTCACAGAGCGCTTTTACAATTGTACTACAATCTTGCTTGTGAGGAGAATGAGGACAGAATTTGAGTAGAGAATTAAATAAGTACAAGTATCTCAGAAAATGTGTATTCTAACAAGACACATCAAGGCTCTATTTATAGCCGAGGAATCGTCGAAACATGTGTCTAACGGCTAGAAAATGGTAAAAAAATGGCTATCTAATCGGTATACCATTTTGATCATCGGAATGCCAAAACAGTCTTCAATCAGCAACTCTCGGGCAATTCGGTATGTTGGAACTATTTCGGTATGCCAAATTTTCCTGAGACGGTATGCCGTTTTTCCTTCAGTTTTGCCATCACAGTATGTTTCGGAACTCCGTTGTATGTGCCGATTGTTCTTGCTTTGGTATGTCATTTTTCTTCGGTATGCCGTTTTTGGATTCTTCATCTTCAGTCTCGGAGTGTCGTTTTGTATGCCGATTTTTGCTGTATCGGTATACCGTTTTTCCTTCGGTATGCTGATTCTGATACTTTCTTAAATTTACAACAAGTTCTAAGTATACATAACTCAATATACATTTCCAATATATCATACAGTTTACATGACCTTCAACTTTTTTCTAAGTACGTCATTTACAACAAGCGATTTCTTTTTTCATGAAAATATATAAAAATTCATTAGTCCAGATATAATCATCAAAACAAAATATATTTCTAACAATCTCCTCCTTTTTGAGGATGACAAAATTAAAATATCAATTATAAGTTATAATCATATTTCAATAACCTCCCCCTTAAACTGAGTTTCCAATAACCTCCCCTTAAACTAAGCTTCCCTTTTCATAGATGTTATTATCCTTGAAATTTATATATATTTTACTTATTTCTCTCCCTTTTTGACATAATCAAAAATATGATACGTAACAAACAATTCTCCCCTTTTTTTAGCTATAACCATGATATAGAATCAATATCAACCAAGACAAACAGAGGAAATCAAAACACAGAAATAGAGCCATTAATGATTCAAGTTAAATACAATAGATGTCCAAATCTCATAATAATGTAAACAGATAACCAAGTTACAACACCAAACCTAAAGAGAGGGTGGAATTATGTGTTCAAGAATATCCTGGTGATATTCTTGAAGCGTGTCCTAGTACGCCTTGACCCGATCACTTAGTTTCTTGATGCTTTCCATATATTCTTGATGTCTTTGATCTTGTTGAAGCATCAAGTTAGAAATAAGTTTCTGTTGTTGTCATTGGATATCCATCATTTTCTTTTATTGAAGGGATAGCTCAACCATTTGTTGTTGAAGAGCATCCAATTTCTTAGATGTGTCAGACTCTTCTTCCGCCTCTTCTTCAGAACTGGCGTCCTCATTTCTTGTATTTGTTTGTGGTAGTGTAGAAGAGGAACCCACTGGAAGATTTTTGAGTTTACTATGAAGCTCAATGGATTGTTCCATTTTGGCAATGGCTTGAGTTCCTAAGGGTTTGGTTTTGACGGATAGGCTTGGTTTGTCATCAAGAGAAATGTCATAATTTTCAAACAAATAAGTTAAGGGAGGTCCAAAAAACAACTTAGTTTTTACATGAGTGATACAGTGAAAAATCACTTGACCCCAATTAACTGGAATTTGCTTGGCAATAGCATAGACAGCTTTATAAGTAAGTTCACTCAATTCATCTTGGTGGCCCTTCTTTTGAACTAAATTGGCGGCCACAATGTAGGCAATAATACGTGATTGTTTGGTGAGTTGTTTGATCTTAGTGGGTTTGAATGTGCTCCTAGGGTTCAAGGAGATGGCTTTATTCATTTCACCATAGGACCAATCTAACTCATAAATAGATAAGGTGATGTCGGTCCCGGA